>VZTX01006768.1:4186-141064 GCA_013400915.1 Pardalotus punctatus
GCCGCTCCGGGCGCTGCCCCGGCGGGAGGCTCGGGCGCACGGCCCGGCGAGACGGGGCAGGCACAGCCTGGTTGCTACAGGCGACCGGGAGCGGTGGGTGTGGGTCAGGCCGTGCGGTGAGGGGGAAACGGGCTGTCCGTCTGAGCCAGCCCCTCCCGTCATTTCCGCACTGCCTGAGGGGAAGCTCGGACTCAGCCTGAGGGGGACTCCCGGTGCTTGTGACCCCGCCGGTCCTTTAGGCTGCGCAGGCCCACCCGTCCAGAGTGGGAGTTGTGTGGGGGGTGGGGAGAGGCACCCGCGCTGAGGAAATTCGTTGTGAACTCTTATAAAATGCCACATGGTGTATGAGTATTTGCATCGTAGGAGGTACTAATGTCGTTCCTAGCATAAACCCGTGGTCTTCCTTTGCTGTCAGAGACAAAATCACGGCTGGCAGCACAGTAGGTTTCGCAGTGCACTCAGGGACTGTATGCAGTTCTCTACAGATTCTTATTTCTGCATTATTTCCAAACGCACTGCACGGGTCCTCATGTTTTTTCCTCGAATATATATGTCAGTTGAATGAGCTATTATTATACCTCGATTATGATCAAGTCAGTTTGGTGTACAAAAGAGGTTTTCTAAGATGCATCAGTGTATGAAGACTCAATCGTGGGCCTGTTCTGATGCCTGAAGTGATGCTGAAGTACAATCTTTGTTTTCAGAAACACAACTTCCTTCATGCAGCTGCAGAACCTTTTGGTTTGTATGGGTTTAGTAGGTTGTTTAAGGCATGCAGACATCTGTGGGCTTGTTGACACAGGTTGGACTATATTCTTTTAGAAAATTCAGCCATTTATGTCGTGAGAACAGGTGAACAGCCCACTTAATAAAGAAGTGTCTTTAACAATAAAGGCCAACAAAATCTGACTTTGGATCTGATTAAAGGTTAAACTTGGTTTTTTAACTAATTTCGGATAATTTAGAAGTGTCTTTAATTTCCATTTAGCGTCTTATTTTTCAGAAGAGTAAGATTAGAGTGTTTGCACTCAAATCAGCAGCTGTCTAGAATTTATCAACCTTGAAGCCAAGGGTTTAACTTTATTTCAGAATTGTTAACACTGTTCTGGAAATTCTTGATGAACCTATGAATATTTACTCCTGTGTACTTGCTTCACTTGTGGCAATGGTTCTGTATTTACAGCTGCATAAAGTATTCACTTTCTCAGAGCTGACTTGTACAGGAGCCATCACATCATACAGTTCAATGAGAGCAGAAGTTTCAGTTTTATTTTGCTTCATCAGTAATTCTCTGATGCTGATTGATAGTACATCTCTGATTAATTTTTCTTTTTGAGCTGATAACCAACTTGCCTAGTTCTCTGTCACAGGAAAGATGGTTCTACTTACGTCACTGTTGTAGAGCAGTCCATGCAATGATTTGTTTGAAAATTTTAATATTCTTTGTACTGTTCACTATTTAACCACACGTAAAATTATGTTTTTCTGTAGGGTCACTCTATTTTTGTTTTCTTCTTGCGCTGTTAGCTGTTTTTAGTAAGGAGTAATGCAAACACTTTACAAATAAAATTACTGTCTGAAAACCTTACTGTGTTCATCTGATGTCCATGATGTGAATGCTGCCAGCAAGCTAAACATAGGTTTAGAAGTGGTTTAAGGTAAAATAATTAATTGCGTTTATTTTGACACAGGTGGGAAAACTCAATGGGGTCGTCCAAAAATTTAATAAGTGAGCCTGTTGCTGCAGAGGAAGGCTATAACATGATGGTAAGACATTCACTAGCTATAACACTGTATGGTAGAATGTTGCTTCAGCAGCAAGAAAAACTAATTTTTCATGTTTGGATTCATTTATAAATTGGTTCATTTGTACCTTCTATGAAAGTATTGATTCTAGGAGCTTACTAAATTTTATTCATTCACACTATAGAGAGAAACCTTCAAAAAGGAATTTTACTGTAGAATAAATTTGGGTATTTCTTCTGTTTTGCATAATTTCTGGTTTTGTTAGTATATGGGGTTTTTTGCATTCATTTGTTACAGTTGATTCCGATTTTAAACTGCTTTTATCCAGCCTGTGCTGTAGTGTTAGACCTTAATGTTTGGTTACACTATCAGAGTGGTGTTCTTAAAAGGAGCTGAGGTTAGAGCGGAATTCATTTTCTTTGGGAATACAGTGGATGAAACTGGTGGGTTTGTTTGCATCAATGTGTTTATGTATATGAGCATCATTAAAAAAAGAATGCTCCTAAAAGGTCCTTTAGTATTTATAGCCATGAAAAGAAGCAGTACAGACTAAATAACAAACATTTGCTATTTAAGGCTGAACAGTTTCTGGTCCCTCCTTTGGCCCGAGGGATGATTGTATCCAGAGGTGTTGCAGGAGGTTGAGCAGGAAGTAGCGGGGATTGAGGCTGAGGGAGCTGTCAAAAACCGGGTATCAGTATCGTGGCATTTGTATGAGGGAGGGTACTACAGCCAGCTCTTGTCAAATGAAAAGGCTGTTCATGCCCACTAGAGCCTTTGGCACAAGTTTTCACTTCTCTGTGTCTGTGCACTTCCTCATTGCTAACTCCTGTTTGGTCCTCTCTTAAGGGTTTGTTGCTTTTCTTTTGACTGATGTCTGAGTTATGGAGATGAGAATTTTAAGTTAGGCTCCAGTTTCATTATACAAAATGCCTTGAAATGTCATGATGAGATACTTATTATTCCCTTTTAAGCTTTTCTGGCTCATATAAAAAGAAATAATTTACTTTGCTGTGGACTAATGCAAAGTTTTACACCCATGTCGTTAAGCAATAAGGGATTAAAAACCCAAACCAAACTCGCTATGGCAGAAATGGTCACTCTTACTAAAAATTCCTAGCAAGAGTAGGGAATTAGTTGTATAGAATAAGGATAGACTAGAACTAGTTCAGTACAGATTCTGGGGCTTTTATATGCTTTATTTGGGTTGCTTTCTGCCAACGCCGGTAATTTGCTCTATTGGATTAGGTTTTCCAGGACTTCACTGATATGGCAGTGGTATTTTTTCTTCTGTTGTGTTGCCTGGTCGTGTCTCTGGGCAGGCCTGTGGAGCACTAGGTGGCACACTGTGACTTCCAAACAGGCAACTGAAGGCATCTGGATGAGAGAAACCGAAGTTAAAAACTATTATATTAGCATTGAAGTAAAAGGAGTTTCTCATTTGTGTTGTGTTTCCTACTGCCTTCATTTTAGCCACTCATCTGCTATATTCATTTTTAGTGTAATTTTACTATATTTTCTTTCTAAAGATGTCGAAGTGGTTGTAGGCTTGAGCTATATGATGATAAGAATGAAAAGAGGAAAAAATGTACCTCCTGATTAGTCCTATAGAAAATCAGTCTGTTCATGCCTAAAATAATATTTAGGTTTATTTAAGTTCTTTGTGGTTAAGGTTGCCAATGTTTAAAGCTAATATGGTCAGCAGTTTTTTGCTATCTCAGTACCTAAGCTTATCATTACCATGTATAGTTTGGCTTTTTTGCAAATTATTTTTGGAGGATTAATTTCCCTGCACTGTAGAAGAGGCAATATTTTACCTGACTTACATCTGTCAGTTGATACAAATACTTCTTGAACGTATTTGGTTTCAAATGTCTCGTGATGGGATGTTTTACAAGTGCACAGAGATGTGTTTATTAGGTAAACCAAGTGTGTCCCCGGTGTCTCTTACTCTGAGTAGCTGCAGCTTTGTAGTAAGAGCCCATCACAGTTGCCAGGAAATACTTTCTAGGTGCTTGTCTTCTCGGTGAGAGAGGTGGGGTTTTATCCATGTTTCAGATGGTTCCCATACCTCTCATGTCTTTCTCCAGGCTCTCACCAGTCAGCTAACACATGTATTCTGGTCTTGTGCAGCCTGTAGCTTGTATAATTAATTCTAATTGACACTAGGTAATTAAAACATTTGTGAAGTCTGCTGTGATGTTCCAGCAGCACTTACAAGGAATTAAATAAAAGTGATGTGGTCTAGCCATACCCTTATTGAGGGCTGGGTAGTAACTGCCATGACATATTGTTGAATCAGTCTGCCTATGTGCAGAAAAATAGGGATGAAAATGGATGCATACACCTGTTTCAGATACTTGAGGAAAATTCAGCACCTGTGCACCCCACTTTGGATGGTGCAACCACATATTGGATGAAATGAACATACTGAACCAATGATTTCCCTTTCTTGTTTGCCCACCCATGTATTTCTTCATTTCAGGCTTCTTTCCAACGCTCTAACAGCCATGACAAAGTAAGGAAAATAGTGGCAGAAGAGGGACGGACAGCAAGGAACCTGATTGCGTGGAGCGTTCCACTGGAGAACAAGGAGGATGAGGGTATGTGTTCAACAGTCTTCCACCAGGTCTTTGCGCTTCCATTCCTCTGCCAACCGGAGTTGCTTATCTGGAAACATTTTTCTTACATAGAATTGCTCTATTAAAAAAGGTTCTGTTTAGCGTACATGGTATAATTTAGAAGTTTTTTTCCAAAATGTGCCTTGCAGTTGGCAGATCACTTTATAAAACCTTCCAGTGACAGAATAAAATCGGTTTTAATTTGTCTGCAAGTAACATCTAAGACTGTTTTCTGCTGCTGATATTATCAAGACAGTTGTGTAACACAATAATGTTGTCCTAAAGTGATCTCTTGTAACTTGGAAATTCAGAATTGTAGGGATGACTTAGAACAATCTAACAAATTGCTCTCTGTTTCTAAAACAAAGAAGTTTGGAAGTTTCTTTTGGGATCACTTCAACTTTGGTAAATGCCAGTGAAGAATCTCTAAGGAAGGGATATGTGGGGACAGCTTTCCATAATGCAAATCCTCAGAACAGTTTTGTTACTGTTGTAAATACTCTCTTGTGGTATGATGACTTAAGGAGCCAGGAATTGACTTTTATTTTTATCCTACTGAAGCTGTTCCAGATGTGTGAATGCTGTTTTTGAGGACTTCATCTCAAGTATTTTTGTAGCTCTCATGCCCCTGTCCAGGTGCTGCAGCTTTTGAGTTTCTAAAAGTAAATTTTTTTATGCTGTGAGGGTGGTTGAATATGGGAACCAGTTGCCTAGAAAAACTCTGGGAATAATCTTCCTTGGAGATGCTCAAAACCTCCCTGGACGTAGTCCTGGGCAGCCTGGAGGTTGAACCAAATGATCTCTAGAGGTTCCTTCCAACCTCAGCTGTTTTGTAATAGTGCCAGTGGAAAAGACATTTCTAAGAAATTTTATTTTTCAAGTTGCAAGATAATTAACCCTGTATCTGATGCGAGGTTTAAACTGTCTTGAAGCAGAATAGAATTGGGACCCAAACTACTTCCAGATTCCAAATTACACTTCTGGGGAAGGTAGTAATATGAATGAGTGTATGGTAAAGAAATGTGCAGTGTATTTCTAGCAGTATTTTTGAACAAGACGGGGGTTGATTCATTTTCCGTTTAAAGAGTCTGTTATTTTTTAATACTACCTTGCTTGTGATATTTTTTTAGAAACTTTAAGTCTTTTTCCTTAAAAATGACTGTGAGTTGTAGTTGTGAGCAATTTCTGCTAAAGCATGATAAATGAATGTAAAATTGAATTTTTAGCTTTTTAAAAATAGTAGTTATCTGCAGTAATTAAAATCCAAGTAGCTGTATTAATTTCCTTCTTTTGGTCATATTAGCCCCATTGTAATTTTAAAACTTTGTCAGTGGTGCTTTCTCGTTAAAATTTCTTAAAATTAAATTTTAGGCTGACCTTTTTGCACAATGCAAAGGATCTGATGATTGTTGTCTGATGGAAAATTTCCCTGTGAAAAGGAACTTGTGGTTAGTGAAAGCCTGGCAGAGCCAGATCCTTTATCTCTTGCCTGGCATGGGGGCTGTTTATGTGGTGTCACTGAGTTCTGGTTCATTTTATGCTGGTCTCTCCATAGGTACTGTGTCCCTGAGGGATGATACAGCAATATTATGAATTAGGACAGTTCTAACTCGTTCAAGGGTTGTGTAAATCAGGCCAAAGGTTCAGGATGCCTGAGCCAATACTGCCACTCTTCTGTACAAAGCAGAATTTTGTCTTTGGGCAGTTTCTTCTGCTCATAATGTTCAGAGGTATTGACTTGGCAGCACAAGTGTGTGATTTAACATTTTAAATTATATACTGTTATTCCTAATGAGATGTATTTTTTTCCAGACACAGTGAAGGTATTGGGCATTTTTTATTACTAGGGGTAGTGTTACAGAGGGTTGATAAATTAAAATGCTGAATTAATCTTTTCAGTTTTGTATCCTTTTTCTATTTCCTTTAAAAATTGTGTGCTTGTGTTCTTCTTCCCATTTAACTCTTGCTTTGAAACACTTGTGTGTTTTATAGAGCATACATGGGTAAAAGGGCAGTCAAAACCTTCTGGTTCCATGCTGTAAATATATAGCTTCTGCCAGTAAGCAATATTTCCTTAAAAAGGAAAGAGATTTCTGGGATGTCAGGTGATACATCTGTTGTGTGTTTTGGAGCA
Source organism: Pardalotus punctatus (assembly GCA_013400915.1). Lineage (NCBI taxonomy): Eukaryota > Metazoa > Chordata > Aves > Passeriformes > Pardalotidae > Pardalotus > Pardalotus punctatus. The sequence continues at coordinate 10,688 of VZTX01006768.1, forward strand.
GTGTGCACCCCAGTTATGTCAGATCTAAAATTCTAATTATGATATAGATCAATGACATGACAAAATCCCAGCCATAGTGGTAGTGGTCTAGAAGAGAGAGTGACTGTTAACCCTTTTCAAACTTTGAAATTAAAATACTCCTTCACAGAATTCAGCAGTACACAGCAGATTCCATTGGATAAATAATCAACACTATCGTTGACTTGGCGTCTTAGGACAAGTCTTAAAACTGTGAGAAATTCACTAGTCTGGTATTCTGTCTCCAGAAGGGAATTTGCATTCCAAACCTATGGCCACCAGTTACTGATTGCAGTCACGTTGCGTTTGCCCACCTTGGAAAGTTGTGATCATTCCAAGAGAGGGGTTCAGAATTTTTTCTGTTGTAATTATTTCACGTGCCTAGAATGAGCTTTGAGGCACTGAATGCAGATAAGCAACTACACAAAAATTTTATTACAAAATATGTGGTATGATATTAGCAACAGTTAAAAAATTGTAGAGGCTTGACATTTAAATGTTACTAGAAGGTAAGATACCTTCGGAACTTTGAGATTCGTAGAAAAATGGGAAAATCTTGTATTTCTGACTGTTCCCTTCATATTTCCTATTTTTTTAAAATCACTTGCGCTCTTGCCATAGAGGATTCATTTGCAGATTAAGCATTTCTGGGTAAGGAAACATATTTTATTGGTTGAAAGGTACCTGGCACACTTTGGGGAGCCTGCTGCAGTAAATAGGTTTTGTGGGATGTGATCAAAGTCAGGAGCCTTGGCTCTCTTTGGCCATTTGAGGAACTGTGAGAGTCCTGACTGCAAACGTGAGTGAGCACTTGCAGCACAGGATCTGATGGGAACTGGCAGAATGTAGTGGGAAAGGAAGGGGATTCTTTAAGGCTCGTAAGTTTCAAACTTTGACTTTCACTGGAATGAATGGAAGTCCAGTCTAGTGCTGGTAGGTGAATACAGGCCCATTATATTCTGCATGAGACAGTGGCATTGATTTATAAAAGTAATTTTATGCAAAATATATTGCGGTAATTCAGTCTGGAGGTGGAAAAACGTGGACAGCTTTTGTTGTATCCATGCTTGAAGGCAGCCATTTCTCCAGATCCATAGCATTGTACAGATAGAAATATAGCATCTACTGCTGATCTACAAACTTGTAAGAAGATAGGGTTTGTAATAGTATTAGAAAGTTCAATATCCTTCCTCAGTTGAAAATTACCATTCCTGCTGAGGGTATGATGATGAACAGTGTCAAAGAGTAAAACGACACGTGCAGTTGATGTCTGCCATAGCCAGGACAGGAATTAAGGCTTCAATTAATTACTAAATTTAAAGGCAATTCCCACATTTTCCATACCAGTAAAACTGTCCAAAAGAGAGAGATGAGCAGGATTGTTGTTGAGATTGTTAGGTAAAAGATAACCTATTTTCAAAAGCTGTCGGTGGGGTTTTTTGGCAGATACTGGCTCCTCAGCTTTTTGGACCGGAAGTCTTTACAAGTCATAAACCCTGTGTGCTTCCTCCAGACAGGGAGGAAATGGACTTCCAGTGTAAAATATGGCTGTAGCTCCTCCAATGCTGCAAAATTTGATGCTTTATGTATTTCACATGGGCAACTTAATAGCTAAAGGAGATGATCTTTTTGGGTCGCTATTGTTGTCTCCTTACAACTCAGTAAATTGCTAGCAGGGATGCCCTTCACATGTCAGTGAGGTCTGTGCATCTCCTGGCAATGCCAGTGTGGTGTAGTTACACATCAGTTACACACCAGTTACACACCAGTTCCTGAATAGTCATCCTCGAACCTACAAACAGACATGAGCAGTGCTGTCAACTGCTTGGGCGTATAGAAGGACAAAAGGAAAAAGGAAGACACCTTCTAATAACCAGAGCCATTTATTGTAGGAAAAAGAATAAGAAAGCTTAAAAATGAGGTCGCTGCTGAAATGCAAAATTTTCTTTTCCTGTACGCCTTAAGGAAGAGTTAGTCCTTGCCCCACGCTGTGTTAAGTTTGCAAAACCTGTTATTTGCATCTAAATGTCTGCCCAATATAAGAAGTGCCTGGAAACTTGCTTTTGTCTTTAGAAGGGACTTGTTCAGACATTTCACAAATCTTAGATGATGGATTGTTATTCTGGATTTTGTAGAATCTAGAGAGTCTGCAACTTTATGTGTTCATCTGCCCCTTTTTAATTTTAATGTACCCCTATTTGTTGCAAACCTTTTTACTGTGCAGGTCCTGTGTGCCACTTCCTTCAGAACCTTGTCTTTGCAAAATGTAAATCACATCAGAAGAGAGACTTTGGTGATTGAAATACTTCAGTTATCAGAAGTCTGCCATGGGACTATTCCCCAGTTGAAGCTTTCTAGTCACTAGGAAGGTTTTATACATGCAGTAGCTGAATGATTTTTTTTTTCCTGAATGATGCTAAATTGAGTTCAATATATTAGTTTATACCTGTTTTTTGGCTAATGTAGCATTTTAAAAAATGAATTATCAAGCAAATAATTTTTAATTTGTTTTAAATTAAAAGCCTTGTTGCCTGGAATAGCCAGTGATACAAACCAGCTGTGCAAAGCAGCTGTACAACTGCCTGATTAAGACAGGTTTGCAGCTGCTTTACATAACCGGAGCAGTGTAAAACAGCTGGGCTGCATTAGGGAATTTGGCCTCAGAACTGTTAAAAACTCAACTGGACAATTCTGAAATTCAAGAATGATCTCCCTGGTCTAGGGACTGTATTCAACTAATGCATTGATTTGCTTGGCTTCATCCAGCTAAATAATGTTGAAAGTTCTATTTGGACGTAATCTGTGCTAGAGAAAACTCTTGCTATAGTTACTATTTTGTCTTGTTTACATTTTTGGTAATTGGATCCTATGATTTTCGTGTTGTGCGAGTTAGGTGCTTGGAGGAATAAATTTTTTTTCACATTACCCCATAGCGAATCTCAAAGATTAAGTGCAAACAGATCAGGTTGGTCTAGGCTAACACAGATTTTTCTGTGCGAAGATAATAAATCAGTTAATTGCCACCACTACGGCACTGAGAGCTGGAATCACCCTTTCTGACTGGGGGAATTTAAACTGATTTTGGAAGCATAGTTGGTAAAGTCACTTTGTATAAGCAGTGGAGGAAGACAGGTACGTTTGAGAAGGGATTTCAGGTGTTAAGGAGACTGACTTGTGTTCTGTGAATGTTTTTCTCCCTTCCTTTGGCTCCCTAAACGTTGATGAACTAAATCCTAACCTAAGTTCTGATTTTCCCCATCTTGGCGGAACAGTTCCAGAAAAACTAAATCATTACATTTGGTTTTCCTAACAAATATATTTCTTGTTTTAATCCTGTAATAGCTGATAGAGCAGTCATTCTAAAGCAGACTTCTTAAAATTTATATAGAAAACTAGTATTATATTTGACATATAGATTGTAATGATATGATTTTTAGAGGCACTGAGAACTTAAAGCTGGGTTATCTTTGTGTAATGAAGTCCGTATGTCTTGCCTTTCTTGTAATTTTTTTTCGTTTTTCAGTGTTTTCTGGCACTATCCACGTTCTGAATGGTGGAATATATATTTAGAATATGAAATTTGCCAAACCTCTTAACTCAGAAATTGTGCCCCTCTCAGTGCATTGTAAGATGAGATATGCGCATTTTAGAGTGCTCTATTTAATTAAAATCATTATTGTTGATTAAAACAGTTGCTTCTCCCACAGGAAAATCGAAATGGCAATCTGGTGGAAAAACAAAAAGGGTGACTCAAGGAACACACAAGACTACAAAACAGGTATCTGCTCATTTTTTATTGTGACGTAAAACTGATGACATAACAATGTTTTTCTGTGAGATCACTGATATATTATTAGCTGATTAATACTTCTCTAGAACTGTGCATACATTGTATTTTTAAAGCATATAAGTTTCAAAGTCAAGTATTCAGAAGTTAAAATTGCCAGAATTAAGGTTATCTTCCTCAGCCTTTCATTTTGGCAGTTCCCAGGCTCTGCACACATGACTTATTGGCATTAAAGTTATTTTAAGGAAAGTGGTGTTCAGTAAAATGATATAGTATATTCTTCTTATAACCATGCTGCTTATACAAGGGCTGCCTTTCTCCCCAGTTTCTAATTTAAGGAAATTCTTTGACCTCATCTGTTAGTGGCTCAAGTCAGTATATCTTATTTTGGAAAAAAGTCCAGGTGAGTAAAATTTCCAAGAGTTATAACTGGAAAGCAAGTCTGAATGAGAATTGCACTCCTATTTTTATTCAGGTTTTTTTTTCTCTGTAAATGACAGTCTTTATTACATTAATAAAGTAATACCTCAATCTTTCCTCATGTTTAATGTTTTTAACCACTGTTTTTCTTTGATATATGGATTTAGCCATTAGTACAGTTTTAGCCATTTAGTTTTCGAGGCAGTCTGTCAGAATTTGGTAATAAAGCATATGGAAGATATTATTTTTTGAAAGAAGAAAAAGTGTTCTGCTTCCATAGAGATGTATTTGCATCTTTAAAGCATAGGCATGTTATTTTCCCAGTTTAGTTTAGCAGCTGTTAACCCTGTGCTCTCTCTTCAGACGCCGATACGTTACAAACGCTGTATCCCCGTTCTCTTGTTCTGTGAGGGTGGAGTGTTAGAGATGCAGCTGGGGCTCCTTGTAAGGGTTTGCCTCAGAATATTCAGGCTGTGGGAGCACAGTTTGGGTTCTGTCTAACTTGGGGATTATGTGAACACTGAGTTTTCAGGAGAATGCTTGGTTGCTACTCAGCGGCTCTGTGTGGGATTGCTGTGTAAAGCTCTTGTCAACACAGTGCATTCCTGGTGGGTTCAATTGAGGTTTGCAATGGGCTGCTGAGTGTCTGTGCATCTTGGCATCTCAGTCTGGCATTCATGCACCTTTATTTCTACTGCTTTTCAGACACTGGATACTGCTGTAATTGGTGGATTTTTTTGGCTTAGTTTTGTTGAGCTTTCACTTTTAATTTTCCTTTACATATAAATGGGCCACTAATCTCAAGAAAATAAACTTACAAGAGCTGTTTCATATGATCTTATCAACCTCTTCTTCCTTTCAGTAGGATACTGGCAAATATACATTCAATAAATTTTGGCATCCTGAGAGTACAAATATATACTGTATACTTTCCACAAATCCAAGGCAAGTTACTCAAACTATTAGTGGGTAAAAAAATAAAGAACAGCAAGAGAGATTCGCTTTTAATGTCACTTTCATAATCTGCTTGGGATGTAAGAAGGGGTATTCCCATGTTTCTTAACTTCAAAGGCACATAAGATTTGCGTCTTCTGCAGTTGAAGTTTTGAACTGCCACTGCAAGTTAAAATATTGTTTCTGATAACCACCAACTTAATGCTTGCCTACTTGTGTGGCAGTGTTTACAAGAAATCAGGTCATTTACAGGTTTTCATCCTTTCACAGGTGTTCTTCTGGAACATGGGTAGCTGTAAATGTTGCTTAGGTTTTACTGAGACCCTGAACATCTGCTTATAGGATAATAATGGAGATGCTACTAGTTATGGAGCCTACACATTGTGTTTTCCTCATTAAAATACACCTGACCTATAAGAGAGAAGATAAATGGATGCCAAATATAGCAGATGGATAAAATTTATTGCTAAATATCAAAACATATTCCATGACACTGTCTTTTTAAGATAGATTTGAAAATGTATCTTTCAAAGAGGCGAAATTATGCATGTTTCCCATTCCAAAACAACTGATCCTTTATATTGACAGTATTGGTTGAATGAGTGCAAATGTAATCACTTTCCTGAGGTCACATTTTATAAATACAGGCAGCAACAGGTAGCACTGTTATTTTAATGTAGCTATTTATGATTCTGCAGTTATGCTTGTGTCATTATAAACTGTAGTTTCAAGGAGCTATAAATTAGCCAGTATATAAGCTTTGCTTTGGATGTTTTTATACAAGGCCTCAGCTAAGGAGCATCTTTTCTGCCAGTAGTTTGTTAAGAGGTGACTTATGTCATGGAAGAAAAGATATGAAACCCTTCTGAAATTGCTGTTCACTGGTTGTTTATGCCATGCATCTCTCTGAACATGGCTCTCGTGCATACATTAGCTGGGGTTCATCTGGAGTACACTCAGAGCACTTGGAGATATATGTAATGGTAGCAGAGATGGTGGTGTGATTGTAGTAAATCAGGTGCCCATTCTTCTGCTCCTTACAGAAAAATTAGCATCTCCCCACAAACGCAGGTGAGAGCATAGCTAATCTGACAGCACTGTGTCTCCCTCCCTAACTGTAAAGTGGAACTTGTTTAATGATGTGTGGTACAGGACAAAAAGGCTTGAATCCCAGCCAGCTGCTTTGAAAATTACGCTGTTTCTAGTTAGTGATTAGATATTCTAATTATAAACACTGTAATGTGTGGTGTTGGTTTTGATTGTTTTTATTCAATCACCTAAGTAGAGCATTTAGAATAGAATTTTGCATTCATCTCTACAGGAGTACCCCAGTAAGAATTGATTTTCTGGAGATATATGCCACAGTGGACCCGGGCATCAAATCCACATTAAAGGTGCTATTAAAATAAATACATTAGTGAAAAAAGCCACCCCAAACCAGGCTACTTTAACATGTAGCTAATACCTCCATCACAAAGTAGCACACAGTTGGGTGCCACTTTGGGTTTCCTGGGGGTGCTTGTCCACTAGCTGTGGAATGCACAAGCTTATGGAAGTCTGGCGTGATAGCAGGATTTTAGTGTTGTTTTTCTTTTGTGGGAGAGAATTTCAGGTTTAATAAAGGCAATGTCATGGGACAGGTGGTGATTTGTATTGGTAGCCAGATAGGTGAGCTTCAGAATCCTTTGGAATGTCCTGTGCACCCACCACATTTAGCACGTTGTCTGTCCCTGCGTCTGTGCAGCAAAGCAGTATGGGATCAGTTAAGTCTGTGTTTTAGGGTGAGCCACATCAGCATTTCACTGGCATTGACACGTACTAGCATGAGGGTATAAAAACAATAATGTCATATGTAATGGCTTGGTAGTAGAATTTCACTGTGGTGGAAAATTGCTGGTATGTTTATTAGTAAAATGCTATTTTCACCTCTGGATATACCCACCTGTCAGAATAAGTCATACAGGATATGTAATTTGAAAATTTAACTTTCCAGTGTGCTAAGAGGCCGACTATCTCATACTGTTGTGGAATGCAAATACTATAAATGTCAAAGAAACAGAATCTAGTTGAACATAAGAACTGCCTATATTTAAGAAAGTGTGTTTTAAAAAATTCATGTCAGTGGGATGGTGTAGTCTTCGGTGAAGACTTGTGTACAGGTGTTTCAATATGTTGAAAAAATGTGGGTTGCACAAGAAACCCAACTCCTCACCATACTTCTGTTTGTTGTTCTCCTTTTCCCTTGTACATTATTTTCAGAACACTACCTTAGACTGTAAATTAACGGCAGCAGGAGCTGGAGATAAAAACTTTGACAAAAGCCCAACCAAAACGAGGCAGCCCCGAAAGGTGGACCTGAGGGCTCGGTACTGGGCATTTCTCTTCGATAATCTCCGGCGGGCAGTTGATGAAATCTATGTCACATGTGAATCAGATCAGAGTGTCGTGGAATGCAAGGTAAGGCTCCAGCTGTTCTTTGCCTATCTGGCTTCTATCTGGCTTTTTTTGTATTTTACAGAAAGGTAAATGCGGAATTAGAGCTTTGGAAACATGTTACTTTTTCATTTGTATTTTGTGTAGGCTTTTAGATAGGAAAGCTGAGGGCATATTTATTCATATTTAAGAAAATGTTTTCATCTTGAGCAATTAGGGACTAATTTTTGAAGTGTATAAAACTTGTGTTGTACATGATATAACAACATCTCAGTTTTTTTCTGAAATGAGATTTTGTTTATTGAGTTCTGATTTTGTTACTTTTCTGGCTAAACACTGGTTTATTTTTCCTGGTAATGTCCTTTGCTGTAGGTGGCACTGTTGCAGTTCAGCCTTTTTTGCGTTCATTTGCTTCCTGTTAAGTGGCTTAATTACCCACTGCTCCCTTTCTGCAGTGATAGTTATCACTCTTCCCGTTCTCCTTTTCTTAAGAAAGTGATTGGTGGTCGAGTGTAAGCAGTGTCTGGTTGGGATGTCACTGTAAGACACTTCCCAGTTTCAAGTAACCTGGGTTTATAATAGCTTGTGCATCTGGCTTACATTTTATTGTGATTTTCTAGTAGATCTGTAGAAGTACCCTTGTCATTTAATAAAAATCACTCATGCTTTGGAAATGGAATTTATCGCAAGCATTAAGAGAAGTCAGAATACATTATAAAAGAAATGTTAAAGATATGACTTTGTTTTTATATTAAACATGGCTGAAAACTCAACACATTCTGGAAATGATTATCTAATCACTGTAAAAAAATACATATATGAATTTAAGTAAACTTTTTTCTTATCCTATGCATCTCATTCTCTGCTGTAATCAGACATGGCCAAATTGCCTTTGAGATTAGCATACAAATATATTTCATTGAAAGCAGGTTTGAGAACTGAACAGTAGCTCAGAGGCTTCCAGATTGCTGGTTGGTCTAACACAGTTAAATATTTTGTTACTGAACTGTCTTCCTGCTCAGGAAACTTCTCTGTAGAATTTTTTGGTTTAAGAAAGTCAGCCAGCCTTGCATTGTAATTAAATTAGCATTTAAAACTTTTTGTGACTGAAAGAACAGAAGCGTATTTGTATCATTATCACATATTTTGGGGGTTAGATACTGTTCAACATGTTAATCAGGCTACTTGATCTGCTTTTGGATGGGGATACTATGTAGCCCGAGTAAAAAGTCTTCATTTTAGCAGACTTTTGACAATGATGTATGTATCTGTGTGGATCAGGTTACTTGTTTGCAAAACACAGATGAAAAACCCCCAAAATGAGCAAACAGGGCATTTCAGTGTCAAGTGTTGTGAAACTTATGTAATGTTCATGTTACTCTTCCCTTTTAAAAGATGTTTTTTCTCAGCAAAAGTCTGCATTACCTGAGCAGCTGGAATATGTGTTTGTGCTGTGGTCTTTTTTCTGTGGGATTTTCTTTTACAGGTTACTGTTAAATTGTGATTATTCTTTTGATAAATTACTGTCATTTCTGTTAATTAAGATATGAAGTGTAAAACTGTTTAGTCTTACAAATTATTTATGCTAACAATGTTTCTTTTCTGTGAATTCTATTGTTTGTTATTATTTTATGGTGGTTTTGACAGACGCAGTCCAGTTTCTACCATTTTGACTGCTGTATGTAGGTGGGCAATAATATTAAATAAGAAACCAAAATGGTCCCACTGCTGACCTTTCCTTTGTCTTTTTTTAAGAGGTACTTTTAAAAATCCTTTCAGTTCAGATAAATTCATGTTATCAAAAACTTCCTTAGTTTTGACCTTTTAAACTTCTGTCTTGGTCAAACGGTCATGTGCTGTTCTATTTAAATATTTTAGTTGTATAAAGGTTGTCTTATAAGACCCATGTAAAAATGAAATGTGACAACTTGTGGCATTTTAAACCTTCCAATTAACCTGGTATAAAAGTGTTAGTTGGGCTTTTTTGGTATTTTGTATTTTGTGCCTTTTGCTCTCCTGTATCCTTACAAGTTGGTATCGTTTTATCGATTGCATTGTCACTGAAGATGTTTGATGCTCCCCAGTGGGAAAGGGCTCTGGTGGCTCTTTGTGGTTGAAACTGCAGACGGAAGGGTTGTGGTGAGGATCCAAACAGTGGGAATGTGTGTAAGAGGATCAGTGCTTGTGTATATTTTCTCTCAGCTTTGGGCTCTGCTGAAGTTGGTATTCTACTATTGATTTGGAATTGAGAACTCTCAAATCATGTATGTAGATATATAGATATGGCTTAGATGCTTTGTATGTAAAGGTATAATGAACATGGTTGAATTATTTCTGAAATAAATGAAGAGTTCTCAAGTTGAAGCATCATCTTACTGTACATAAATAATTTGTACTAATTTGTACAATAGTGATAGAAGATTAGATATATCCTAGTAGATTTGGCTGTAACCTTCAACATTTGAAAGTGCAAATTGTATTGATATTCTCTATATTAGCTAGGTTTCTGTGTGTCTCATGTTTATATGACTATTATATCTACTATTTTCTACGTTTGGGTGGCAAGTGTAGGCAGAGCAGAAATGGTAATGCCTTTAAATCTCTTCCTGTAAGAAGGAATTAAGACCAAAAGATTTGTAGATGCATGAAAGCATATTCTGTAGCCAATTTTGGTTAATGGAACAGATGTCTTCAGCTGCTATTCTTCTATGGTGTTTTCAGGTGTCTCAGCAACTGAGTTTGTATTTATATGTATGTGTGTGCATGTTTATATAAAAAAAAACCACTACACACTTAAGTAAATCCTTTATTGGTAGGGTTTGAGCAACTGGATCCAATAACTAATGATACGGCAAATATAGAAGAATATCAAACTACTTTTAATTAATTTTTGTGGGTTTTTTTTCTCCGAGGACAAATTAACAGCTTTAGCTGTTATTTTCCTTTCAAAAAAAGTGAATTTTATTATGTAAAAATTTAGTTCTATATTCTTTTTACATTGCTGTTTGGCATTACTTAAAGTCTAGTACAATCTCTTGTCTTTTCAGCTAACATTAGTTATTGGTGTATTTCCAGAAGTTTTTGGCCAGGGTAGATTCTCTCTTGTTTCTAAAGCTTGCAGATACGTTCTTAAATCACTCTGGTTCAGTGGAAACAGTTTAATTTTGCTTGAGATTGTTATTTCCTCTTACAAAATGGAAAATTCAGCAGTGAAGTTCTGTTGCTCTCCTTGTAGACAGCACAAGGTGCCCTAAGGAGGTGGGTAAAGCCTTTCACTTAGAAGTTCAGGTGTGATGCACGATGTTCCTCTGCGAAAGAGCCAACTGAATCAATGTTAGCTGAGGGCTTTCAGCCAGGGGATGTCTGTGAGAGAGTTCCAGTTGATTGAGGCCTCCCAGCAGCAGAGAGGAGCCTCTCTGAGGGCTCCTTTTGGGCCTGGGTGTGCAAATTGTACTGATTGCACTCTCCATGCAGACTGAGACCCCTGCTCACACATCTGATCCATTGTTGGTATTTAGGACAGTCAGTTCTGCAGCTGGAGTATGCCTGAAGTGTGCAAGGCTCCCACTTGGGCACTCACTCACAAAAACACACCTTCTTCTGAATTTGGGCATACTTACCAAGAGTATGTTTATATCTTCCTAAATAAATAACTGTGGCTGTAATGTGGCAGTCCATGCCCAGTGAAAATCTCTGTGAGAATTCCTGCTGCATCTTTTTGGACATTTACTTTTTCATCGTTGTCATCTTCTACAGATGAGTCAACAGAGAAGGACAGGAAAATGGGTTCATGATCAAACATTCAGTCTTACAGATAAAAAGGGATGAAGTCTTTCAGAATGGTGATTTATTCTAAAAAGCCACATATAGAAATGATATATGATACAGCATGTCTTTTAGTTGGCAGTCTGGGTATCCCTGTTCTGCCTCTCCATCCTTTGCATCATATATATATATCTATATATATATAGATATATAGATATGTAGATAGATATATATAGATATATATAGATATATCTAGATATATAGACATGTATGTATGTATGTATATATGTATATTTAAATTTTGTGTGATTACATCCCTGCATGTGCCATTGCATCAATTCTTCTGGAGAAAATTTCCTTTGGTGATGGTTATGCTCCCTTGGAGTGCATCCCTGTCAGACAGTGGACTGTGGCTATCATGTTGTAGGTGAATCAATGAGGAGCAACTGAGGCCAGATATGGTGCATTTAACACTTGGATCTAGGAGACCACATGCTTTCTTACAATATTATTTGCCATGTACTGAAGTTGATATAAGGAGAGTCCTTTGGCTAGAGGAGCTGCTGCCCTTCATCCTTTCCCAAAGCTGTAAGAACTGCTTTGACAATCATGTGGGTTGAACCAACCCCAGAGCTGGCTTTAATTATCTGTAATTCAGCTGTATGGAAAGGCTACAAGGAATTTTTTAAAGCAATTTTTGTGTCAAATTACTGAAACACCCAGTTAACCTTGAAAACATAGAGTTAAAAAAGGAAAGAAGGAACTTAGTTTGTGTGCGAAAAGCATTCTCCAGTGCAAAAAACCCAGTATTTATTTTGGTAAATACATGAACTAAAATACTCAATACAGATAATGAAACACTATAAAGTAGGCATGGTTTGTAAAATAGAACCCATATTTCTAACTTTGAGAATAACCTAAAGTGCAGATGTGGTGACTGAGTTAATTTTCTCATCCACGTGGTACTCTTTGGGTTGTAGTAACCTTAAAATCCTACAGTCTTCCTTACTTCCCTGTTTTCCTCTTCCTTGTTTGAGAATGGGAGAATAAATGGAGAAAACAACATTTCGAGGTTGCTAAGGGATTTCCAAAGTGCGCTTCTGTTTCAAAGGATTGTAATGGGCCTATCTAGGACCCGACTGAGGATTGTTCTGATGTAGCTACTCTTAGAAGGTCCTTGTTGATTACAAAGTAATTAATAGGATCACCCAGTAAAAGAGATTACAAGTACAACTTCCAGATAAATACATGTAAACCAGGGTAATGAGTGATAGCTGGAGAAAAGAAGGAAAAACAAAGAGACATGCGGAAGTGTTGATCGGAAAATTGATGAGAACGGAGAGGAGAAGGTAACAGGAGTTGTATTGTGACTGGTTTGAGTTTCATGTCACCGATTTTCCTTGAGGGGTGGTTTTTTACCAGTACTGCTTTCTTACTTAGCTCGAATGTTCTCTTTCAAAATCATATGGGATGGATGTGACCTTGAGAAATAACGAGATTTCAAATTGTTCAGACTGCAGTGCAGCCGCAGTCTGGCCCCTGAAGGTCCCTTTTTGTCAGCACCTTCTCGAGTGGTGCGGCTTTGCCGTGGTGCGGCAGCGCGGGTGTCGCCGCTGGCGGGGGCGNAGCCCGCGCCGGGATTGAGTGTCAGGGCACAAAGGGATGGCGCCGGCCGGCCTGCTCTGCGCGCCGGCCCCGCGTCCATTACAAACCAATCGAAGCCGTTGCAGCCAATTGGGGAGCTAATTGGTAATTTTAGCTGGACATCTATATGGAGTTATCTGCATGCCTGCAACGGCGCTCTCAGAGCCACTTTTGTTCTGCTCCATCCTGCTTGACAAAATGGCCCTCATAGCTTTAGGGAGAAAGATGTGCATCAGTGAGTATGGGGCCGCTCCAGCTGCTTGTCTTGTTTGTATTCCCTTGTTCATAAAACATGGCTTGAGTTACAGCTGCATGGGTCTGCTCTGATCAGTTCTGATAATGTGGAGCTAAACATTCCTTAAAATAGGTTAAGCCATTTATTGCCTTTTTCCCTGTGCCAGCTAACTTCAGAAATATAACTCATATTTTTTTTTTTTTTTTTTTTGGTGAGCAATATGTCAGTGGCAGACTTGAAAAGTAAATGATTCTGAATTAAATTTTGCTTTCTATGCTCTCATTGTTAGTAACAGTCAGCACAGCTTAGTATGGGCTAACCTAAATGGACATGAATTGGATTAGAAAGCTTAAATTTTATTAGTGAAGCTGAAAAGAGAACTGGCTAAAACACTTCACTTGTTCATTTCTTGTAGCAGACTTTACTTAAGAATTATTTTGATGCTGTAGATCGACTGCTTTGTAAGAAAGATTTCTGTTAGCTTTTTTGGGGACTATTTCAAAACAAAGAGCAACTTTTGCATCAGCAGTGGGATTGTGTTTGATTTCCTTGTTGTCTGACTTTCTGGTGACTCTTCCCTTACAACAACCAGCATATGCTCTGTATGTGTCTTACAGAGTAGTCAAAAGGATACTTATGTCAAAACTGAAGCTGAATTTCAAAGTTAGGGTTAAACAAAATTAATATTAATCCATATGATTTTATATGAAAAAGCATTTTTCTTGCACTGGAGATCCTTTTTGTATTGAAAGGACAATAAAAAGCAAAGATATATGGGACATGATGTTACAAAAAATAATGCATTAGTTACCTGGACTGGAGAAAAGTGTTTTTACTGTTTTTGGTGTCAAAGGTTTTACTGTTAAAATTTGTAGTTACACAGTTAGGAACCAATATCTTCTCATTTGTAATTGTTCTCAAAATTTCTAAGTAATAATTATTTGCTTTGAGCAGAAAATTGATCTTATTCCCAGCAGGAATCACTTTGACGTAGTAAAGAACTTGTAAAACAGCAGCACCTTTTCATTAGTGTTTTTCCTTATACCATAAAACTATGTCTGTACTTTACATTCTGCGTGTGAAGCTCATGTAAGTTTCATAGACTTCAAGCTTCATTTGTGGATTTTCATAATTTTCAGCATGATGTCATGTCAGAGTACAGGACACATTTTTCTTGTCTCAGAAAGAGTTAAGAAAGCTGCTCTTTCTGATTGACATGAGCTCAAACTGTCTCCCTTAGAAAGGCATTAATGTGCTCTGTTTGTGATAATCAGCTTTGCTGAGGAGATGCCTTATGTCTGTGTGTGTTCTGCCATGATCAGTCAATGTTTTTTGAGTTTATTTGTGGAATACAAGTTATTTCCTACCTTCCTGCATGATAAAGAATTGTGGCTTTCCATATCAGTGGCAGTAGATAACTGTAGTTTGCTCAGGGAGCACAACCAAGTGTTCCGTTGTATTGTCTTTCGCTTTGCCTTGCAGTGAGAAAGTGGTACCATTATCTGGGTAATGGCAACTTAGCTTAGAATTTTTCATTGTTCCTGGATGTATCTGACTTTACTATGGGAACTATACCCATACATTTGTGCCAACTGGAAATCAGTAGACACAGTCAATAATTTCTCAAAGTTAAGGATATTTCTATCAGAAACAAGCCCTTCAGCCACTGCCATTTTGTCTATGATTTTCTTCCTGATGTAGTGTGAAGTTAATTTATGTGTCCTTTTTTAACAGTTAATTTTATTTGTTAGAGACCAGCATGTAGTTCCAGATTCAAACGACTTCATCAATATTTTGCATATTCTGAATAAATCTCTAGCTTACCCACATCATTTCTGACGATGTGTGTTAAATCCTAACCAGGTTCTGATATCCTTATGTGTGTTAAGAATTATTTTCTTGCAAATGTTGCCGTTGTGACCTCACACATTGATGCTCGCATAGATCTTGGAGAATGTGGACCTTTATGTTTAGGAAAAATGTTTTAATGATTGTTGACGTAAAAATCTTTACTGTATGGGCATTCTTGTTTTTGGGGGTTTTGTTGGGTTTATTTTTAATGAGAGCTACAGGGTAGTAAATTTCCTGCTTTCTTTTCAGTTCCTTTATTGGGGTAGGGGATTGTTTTTTAAATAGAAAGATTGATGTAATAATGGTTGCTTTTCAGGAAGTCCTGATGATGCTTGATAACTATGTGAGGGACTTCAAAGCATTGATTGATTGGATACAGCTACAGGAGAAGCTAGAAAAAGCTGATGCTCAAAGCAGGTAATTAGATTTGTATTTTTTTAGTCTACAGAGAGTGTAAAGTTCACAGTAAACTTCATTTTGTAGCAGAGATTCAGCAAATAGAGCCAATTTTCCTCTTGGACAAAATGGGTGTGAGGACATTTTATGTGCATTGCTATTTAGAACTAGAGGATATTTCCAGTCCTACTGCAATCCTTTCTTTTAAATGGTTGGTTTGATGCTTGGTTACACACTGCCATTTGAAATAAGCATTGCAGTCTTGAGAAGATGCATTATTTTTGATATGGGTCTGGCTAAAAGGGTTTGGAGTTGCTAAGATTAATGATTAATTTCAGCAGATTTTGTTAAGACTTTGAACATTTGCCTGTTCTGGTTTTGCGTGAAGGTGATTGAGGAATAGTTAATGTGAATTATATTTTTAAACTTCTTTCCTGGATTTGCAGACCTACTTCACTGGCCTGGGAAGTAAAGAAAATGTCTCCAGGACGCCACGTGATCCCAAGTCCATCAACAGATAGGATTAGTGTGACTTCAAGTGCTCGAAGGAGTTTGAATTTTGGGTATGAAACCAGCTAATAAGTTTATTGAAGCTAAAATAAAGATTCATTTGAAGCAAAGTTCATGAATGCACTGTTTTTCTATAGTAACCAATATATTGTTTTGCTGTTTTTTAAATCATATGAGCAATCATTTGCATTCATAAAAAAAACACCCATGATCTGTGAAGGAAAATCCTATCAAGGACTTACTTTTTCCTTACTTTGTAATAAATTTAATTACTGGTCATTACAAAGACCTGAAGATAAAATACTATTAGTGTATTTCATGTTATCTGTTTAGTACTCTCGTCCCTCTACAAAACAAAGGTCAAAGTGTCGGTAACTGCCATTTAAAAACTGCCAGTGTGTGCAATGTGAATAGCCAGCTGAGTGTGCAGAAGTAAATACAGGTCACAAAGAGTGAGTGTAAAGTGAGAGACTGATGATTCTGATGTGTGGCAAAACTGATGCTAGTTAAAATGTAGAGTATGTTATATACTACAATAAAGCACCTTTTGCTTGTTATAATTGAAATGTCTGAAAGCAGTTCAACAAAAATGCGCATAAATTTAAAGCAGTGCTGTCTCAGGAGAGCACAGATGTGTCTAATTGAAATCTTGCTCAGGGTGTGTGTTGTAGTTCCTTCAGGTGTGTTGGGATCTGTGGTTACAATGTCCTCAACAGATTTGTGATACTGCACTGTTTGGTCAGTACCTCTGAGTATTGAGCTCTCCGAAATTTTGAGTATCAAATATTTCTACAAAAATACTACCAAGTGTGTTTGGTGGAAAAACCAAAGAGTGTTTGGTGTAGGCCCTGTGTAGGTGGATGTATTGATACCTACCTGACAGCATCCTGAGAGGTGTCTGCTTAAATGTGTGGTGGTGAGCAGAACATATGCACAAGCAGTCAAAGGAAACATTTTAATCTGGTGGAAATCAATGCTCTTTTATTTTTATTAGAACATAACAGCTCAGCATAATCAGTCTTTCAACTAAGCCTTTTTTTGGGTGTAATTACATGTTGCTATTGTTGCTGGAGCTGTTTTATTCAAAATCACTGGGACACGATGAGCAAGTGTGTGTATTAAAGCAGGTAATAACAAGATGAGTTTTCTATCCATCACACTTGCAAACGTTTTTCTTCTGTTTAGCCCACTTGTGTGTCTCAAAGAGGGAACCCCAGATAACTATGATATTTTGTATGTGTGAGAGAAAATCGGGTAGAAAATAAGGGCTGAGACATACTTGGTACTCCAGAAGTTTTTGTCAGAATGCTAGGAATTTTTAGGAAAGGAATAGAGGATAGGAGGTAGTGGTGTACCAGTGTAGAGATTCATGACTCATACCTGTAGTCATCTTCATCTCTTCCCCAAAGCAGTATAGAAAAGGTAGGGAAAGTACAGAAACTGGAAGTAGGAGCAATCAGAAGTATCCAACAGCATTGATGCAAAAAGAGAAGAAGTTGGAGAGAAGATAACAAGAAGGGTATGATAAATAAAATCACTTATGTGGAAGATGAGGAGGAAAATTCTGTTCATTATTTTTAATGAAAAGTAATTGGGAGTACTAAATGATCAAACACAAGGCTTAAAATGACAGGAGTATTTTTCAAGTCTTAGTGTGTAGAATTTGTTATTATGTGTTGCTTTGATTGCTAAAACCATTAATTCCTTCAGAAATTATTATCACAAACATTAAATTTCATCTTGTCTATTAAAAACAAAGATTTGTTGAGTAAATTACAACAACTTTTCCGTGTAAGTTGCTACAACCTGGAGAGTTTGCCAAAGGAGTTCTGTATGGTCCTGTTCTGATAGTCTCTGATGGAGGCTCTGATAAAGCTTTCTAACAAACCATTCTGTTACTTGATCAGACACTAAAAAGAGCTGTGACTTTCATTTAGGAACCCTGCAGTGACAATTTCTGCAACACGCCTGGCTCCTTCTGGTGTAAGTTGGGCTGATAAGGTAAAAGCCAACCATGGAACTAAAGCTGCCAATCCTGAGCTGGCATCAGTACAAACCTGTTTGGCACCTCCGGCACAGAAGTCACTGCGGAAAAATGGCAAGTCCCTTTCAGTGGCCTGAGTTATTTTCACAATCTCTGTGGTATAAAGTTAATTCAGAATGTGATGACTTATGTTCTAAGCAGAATTAAGTCTAGATTTGCAAAATACAATGTTTAAAGTAAGTATAGAGGTAAAAGATTAATGCAGCCTTACACTGCGATAGTTAAGTTTGAGACAAAAGTATGTTTTCCGTGTAGGTAATATTCTGCTGTATTTCCACTAACTAGAATTTGATCTGTTAAAATACCAGTTTGTAACATCTCAAGATGCAAAAGGTCTTTGGTCACAAACTGCCAATCTAACTGACTGCAAATTGGGATGGCTCAACAATATAAAGAATAATGCATGTCCAGGAATCTGTGAAGAGCTCAAGATAGTTTTAGATGTCCTGGGAGAATATGTTATTAGAAGTGTGCTGAAGTAACAATTGATGGTTTTTCCTTTGAAGACAAGAGTTACCACATTTAGTTATGAATTGTTTCTCTAACAATGCTCCTTGGAGAATGCTTGATGCAGGATCTTTTGTTCTAGAGGAGATTTGTTTAGTTGCAGACATAAAACACTACCATTTGTTTTATAAAGTTAGTTTCTTTGCACTGGATCTTCTTCAGAGATGCTTTTTTTTTTTGTTTGTTTTTTTTCATGTGTGGTCTCAGATGACTTTCTGCAAAACCAGCAGGCAGGAGGTAGAAATGGGTATTCTGAAGGAAAATTAAAAGTGCAGTTTTTTGTTTTTCTTTCTTTCTTTGGGGTTTTTTGGTTTTGGGTGGGTGTTTTGGGTTTGGGTTTTTTTTGTTTTGTTTTTTTTGGGGTTTTTTTTTTGTTTTTTTTGTTGGTTGGTTGGTGTTGGTTTTTTGTTTGTTTGTTTGTTTGATAAAAAAGTTCCAGGAAGTGCATGTATCAGTTTACGATAGTTGCATGTTCAACCTAGGAGTGCTAGAAGTCGTGTATAGTGGCTTTCAGACTTGTGACATATTAGTGTAAGCAAAATACCTTGTCCAGGTGTCTTGTAGTGTAACATGAGTGGGTTCAGTAGTGGATTCCTCTGCTTAGAGAGCAGAACCATCAAACCCATACACTGAGGATGGTGGTTCAGTGGGCATTGCTGGTTGCACGAGGGAAGAGCTGCTGTGTACTGTTGCAGAGAGCTGCTCAGAGAGCAGGAGCTGTTTGGCTGAGTTTTCAGCACTAGAACTGATGTGTAATTCCACTTTTAAGATATGCCAGTAGTTGAAGTTATTCATAACAAAAGCTTTTGCATGTCTTTGTCGTTCATATTAGAGTGACAGGCTCCAGGCTGTTGCTGAAATACCTTTATTAGGTATTGTGCATATGGAGAATGTCATTGGCTACACAGGGAATAAAAGTGATCAGTATTTCAGTATGGATAATGTATTTTAAGAGGCTAAAAGGAAAACGAAAGACCTTATGTTATTTTCAGAGGCCTTTAGAAGACTGAAGAATCAGGGCTATGCTGTCTTTTATTGAATGTTACTTGCAGCTGATGAGCTCCAAAAAGAGAAAAGCCACTTAGGTCCTGTAGTACTGGCCTACAAGTGTTCAGGAATCTTCAAGTCAAGTGTACTATGCAATCCAGACTTGAAATATTTCATTTTAAGAAATAAGAGTCATTCCTCCTAGACTTTGTTTATTTTTAAGAATCTCTAATTGCCAACATTGAGCATTGGAGAATTTCAGTGATTTTCTTATGGCTGAATTGTGGTGTTTTTAACAAATCAAGTTCTCTGTGGGAGCATGTTGTCCTTTGTGTGGAAGGTGGAATCACTTTGGTAAGATCCAATTATCCTTCCTGATGAGAGCACAAGGAAATCTGTGAAGTTTATGCAAAGGGAGCCACAGGGGCTCTTCACATGCATTATTGAAGCAGCTCTGAGGCTCGTGTGTCATCTGCTCTGCCTCTTCCCCAGCTAATGCACTCCCAGCTGTTTGGTACGTGTGGGCCTTGGGGGAAGGAGGATTCCCCCTGCCCTCTATAATGCCCCTTTGCCCACCCCAAGCCCAGCTGGGGCTTACAGCCACGGGATTTCCCCAAACACTTTTTCTGCAGTGATTGCTAGCAGCATTATCATTAGGTCTCACACTGGTTTTGTGATGTGATATGATACTGTATCTGTTTCGTGGTTGATGCAATTTCCAAATTTAACTAAATAAGCCCTTAGGGAAAGAGAAAATGCATTATTTTTCCATATAGTTCTTTAATCTTCCCTTTTCTGGATGCGTAATTAAATGAGGTTAAATCATCTTATCTCATTTCCCTCATTAAACATACTGTTACCCTCAATATTTTAATGAATTTTTTAAAAAAAATTGTCTCTTACGCTTGAGTGTTTTTTACAATATGAAATATAGTCTGTTCTTAGTGTCTGAGCAGTTTCTGATCATAAATTCACTGGTGCCTGTGGTAAAGAGTCAGATGGGTTATACAAGTTTAAAGTGTGTATTAGGGGTGAAAGTAGGTGCTTACAATTAGAATAATTATTATTACAGAATAAAGAACAATCTAGAACATGTGAACTTCTCAGAAATCCTAAACGCTGTTTTCTGTTGCCACACTTGAAATCTGGTTGGTTTTTATTGTTATCGCTATCGTTATTATCTTTCTTGTGTTAGTTGCTCATGTCCATAGTTGTGAACAGTGTTCTCGGTAATGTAGGTGAGACCGGAGACTTTGCAGGGTGTTCAGTCCTGTGAAGGAGCTCTCCTGGTTTGGGCTCAGATGGGGCTGAAGTTCAGCAGTGAGGGGGTTTGGGCAGGACGTTGCTGGCAAGGACATTTTTTAGAAGGACTGTGCATCTTGCATTTCCTGAGGTAGAACTCCCAGGAGTTTGCACATAGCTGCCTGGATTTCTGTTAGTGGTGCTTCCGGTGAGGCTCCTTGGCTCTTCCAGATGGAGCAACTTCCAGAGAGCCTGGTGGCTGCGAGGGCCCTGAGATAACAGATGGCTGTCACTTCCATGTAACACAAGAGCAGGCAGGGACAGCAAAGTTCACATGAAACTAGAGAATGATCAGGGTAGTCAAATGAATTATTCACTAACAAAACTCTGGGAGTAATCAAACCCAGCATGTGATACTTAGTCTGTGGAGATGGCTACTGGGCTATAAGAATTCCAGACTTAGGAAAAAAACATGGGGGAAGATTGGTGTCCTGCTTAGTATTAGCTTTGCCTCAGATTAGATGTGATCTAATGTCAATAAATGTATTACCTTTGCAAACTCTCTGTTAAAAACATGCCTGGAAATGACTGAATACTAAACTGATTGGTGAATTTAAATGGCCAAGTATCTTCTGGCGCGCTGCTAATTGTCAGATGGCATCACACTGTTAAACTGACTCCAGGTAGCTCAGGAGTCTGAACACATACATGCATTAAATCTGCTTTGTGTTTGAAGAAGTCACCAAATGATATTATTTCTAGTGCAGGTATTCCTGGGCTATTAAATGCTTGGTTGAGTCTTGGGTAATAAGTATGGATCTGACAGTGAACAAATGCAAATTAGCAGTTGAAGATGTATGGCTTTTATGAAAAGATTCATTCTTACTTTAGTAAGTGTGATTATGGCTTTGCTGTGCTCTGAATAATTTTATTCTGATTAATTCTGTCATTTTAGACTACTAAGAAATATGCCACGAGACTCAGAATCAACTAGGCAAGGCAGGCAAGAATATTCTTTTTTGGTAGAATAAACTTCAGTAGATAGTAGTACAATTATTAAGATATATATGATTAATATATGTTATTATCTAGATGTTAGTAAAATTTTATTTAGGTAGTACATACTAAAAAAGGGTATCTTCTGATCCTTTTAATATAGAGAAGATGCCTTTATGTAAAAGCTGACTTCAATTTTCAGAACAAATAGAAGTGAAGTGTTTCCACAATCTTGTTTTGCAAATGACAGGCAAAAGGAATTGCAATCCAAAAGTTGCTGTGCAGTAAAGCAGTGGTGGTTTTTTGGTTGATTTTAGCAGCTCTTCTGAACAATCTCTGTTGTCTGTTACTTGCCAGGGAAAATTCTTGGCCAGAGTTTGTCCTAAGCCAGATAGAGCAAGGTCTTTGTGGTCCCATCAGTTACTAAAGTCGGTGTGGTGGGAGCAGCTGAGGTCCCCAAGGCCTGAGCAGTCCTTGTCCCCCAGGGTGCAGGCCCCGATGCTGCACAGTCCGTGAGCTTTCTGCAGTAAATCTGGTTGTGATTCCTGGGGAATTAAGCCCTGTTTCCTGGGGAATTGCTGGAGATAAGATTGTCTGACAGGGAAATAACATGTTTCCATCACTAGATCCTATAGGTATTGCTATTTTTTCTATATAAAGATGAAGAAATGAAAAGAAGGCCAAAGTTACTTACAGAGATCAAATGGAAAGTTTGTGGCAAAGGAAAAAATATAATTGGTGTGTTTTTGACTTCCATTGACTGCCATTCCCATCTCGGGTCAGTGGGACACACTGAAATGTGAACAAATGCACATGACAGGAGGGAACACAGAAGGGCTTTTTGCAGACTCTCTGGTTCCCAGCAGTGATCTGAAGAGATCAGCCATATTCATTCATACAGTTTGGGAACTTTGTTTACTTTAAAACATGGTAATTTTTCTAGAATGAAACAGTCTCAATAGTAAAATACCAAATTACCTTTCTGCATCTGTCATTACCAGTATTGTTAAGGTTTGTGAGCAGTTATATAGTTACATAAAAACAGCTGTTGCATGAGCTGCTCAGCAAAGATAAATTCCAGTGCAGTCCTGTCAAATTCCCTGGTAACTCAGGATTTACACCAGCTGTTTGGCCAGGCTGCTGTGTATCATCCTGAGATGTTAAAAGAACCCAATAGTGAAATGAGCAATGTTTGTAAAATGCTGGATGCCAAGGGCAGCAAAGGATGAAAGTGCCATTAGTTCTGGTTTTGGCTCATTTCCAGTTACTGGTTACTGCGGCTGTTGAACATCAGCTCAAATCCACCTAAAGGCTGTTTAGTCCAGTTCATATCTTAAGCATTAATGTTTGAGCTTGTGCTCTGGTCTTTATGCTTGAGCTACATGAGCATCTTTGTTAGTAAAAACTTTAGATAAATACCCAGAGAATTAATTTTTTTATAGGAGTTGTATTCTAGATTACTACCCTCTGTAAAACAGGCAGTTTAGTTTTGGGCCTTTTTGCTTCTCTGCTCCAGGTAAAAGTAATTTCCCACATCCTTCTCTTCCTTTCATGTGAGCGATCTTAAAAACAGCTTATGCCGAAAGTATGTTGGGCATATCATACACAGTTAATTCTTGAGTTTTTTGCATGAATTTTTGTTCAGCAAATAGACAGGCCTGAGCTTACCTTTCACACTTGCGAGTTGTACTGTCAGGCTTCAAAGAATCACAGTTGTTTCAAGATACATGGGAAGTTAGGTGCTGCTATTAATTGCTGGCCACAAAAATGGTACATATGGAGAAGGGGATTCACCTTGAAATCTAGAAATCTGGTCACTGATACTTCAGGCAGACAAATGTAATTTTAAATGGTTTTCAAGTATTTACCGATATCAGATATGAGAAATGTTGATCAGAAAGTTATATGTAACAGCTATATAGAAATCAAAGCAAATTGAAGGCAATGGCTTTTCTATTTTTTCCTTCAGTTTGCAGTCCCACAGTAGCAGTATTTTGCTGCTTCCTGGAATCCAGGAAAAGAAATTTTCTAAAAGCTGACACCAGTTAATGTATTTGTGTTATCAGAGTGAAACAAATAGAAAAAGAAGTAAAGAAAACACAGGAAGAATAGTAAGCCACATTTCTGCTTTCCACGCTGATTGTGCAATTATGTCTGTACTTGCACTTTCACAAAAGGCCTCTAACGTTACTGTGGCTGCAAAGAAGAGGAAGTGTGATTGCTTTGTTGTGCTTTACTGTCTCATGAAATAGCAAAGAAAAAGCATGGAAAGCTTAACTACATGTTACCATTTCTCACACCTTTTGTGCCTGAGTAGCTTCAGTCTTTGCAGTAACAGAATGTGTCCCGTGAATAGAATTGTCCAGTGTCTGTGTTACCAAGAGCATTCCTTGAAGTAAGAAACTTTGCTAAAGAATATTTCATTGATTTTTATTGGTATTGATTTTTAAAGAGAACATTTTTCTCCCACAACTTGTGTAATACTGTAATAAAATAGTTGTTTCTAATGCTTCTATTTATAAGTCTTCCTTTCTGAGAATGGGTTGTTTTTTTTTCACATAGATCGAAAGGATGCAGAGGGCTGGGAAACAGTTCAACGTGGAAGGCCCGTTCGATCTCGATCCACAGCTTTGGCACCAAAAGCTCCTGTAGCTGCAGAGTCACTCAAGTCCAGAGGTGACAGTGACAAAGAAAATGCGATTTCCCCAGCAGCAGAAAACAAGCATGGGAGTTCAGTCGCTGGCAGCACTGCACCGGAAAGCGTGGAGCTGCTGCAGAAGGATCCTTTACATCAGTCTGAGGGTCCTCTTACTGAAAGGACTCAGGTCAGTGCATAATTTTGAACCATTGTCTAACCTTAAATCTTGCAACTCTTTCTTCAGAGCAATTTCTAAAGGTGGTATTGTCTAGAGCTTTTATGAGCTAACCAGATTGGAAAAGGATTTTTAAATAATAGCTATTTCAGTTAGGTTTATGGAAATACATTAAGATGTTGGCACAAATAGGCTAATTAAAATTATGATGCTATGGACAGCTTTTCCATGTTTTCCAAAACGTCAGCATTTGGCACATCTCATACATAGATTTCAGGTAGAAAGATCCAACTTTTGCAAGGTTATGAGCACCTGAAATAAGTGAAGTTTGTTGCATCACTCACTGTTGTTGCCAGGCATTTTCTTAAAATCTGACTCTGACTTTAAAAATCAGTATGTTCCATTTTGTTAATTTTGCAAATGCCTCTTGTTAGTTCACAGCCTCAGAAGCCAATGGGGGCACTGGCACAGCATTGCAAAGAGATTCCTTACATCCAGCTCCTGAGGTGCCTCCAGTTCTCACCAGTACTGACTGCAGTTCAAAAACTCTGCAGGTGAATGAAGCCTCCCCCCAGAACGCTGACACTACAGACTGGCATCAAACAGCAAAAGCTAAATCTGAAACTGAAATGGATCCCTCAGATATTTCAAATGTGAGTGCTGCCAGATTGGTAAGAAATCTCATAAGATTTGTGAGTGAATAATAAATATGAGACTTAATTTTTTCATTCTGTGTTGCGCAGTGTTTGCTGTTAGCCTTATGTAAAAATTACTGAAAAATGTAGGAGGTACTTGCTGTAGAAAAAATAATTTGTTGCACAGATACTTTTCATGATAGGATTTAATTCCAGTAAAGTTTCTGAACTTAAACTAGAAGATATAAATGTGGTATTTGGAATAAAGAGATCTGTGCTCTCATTAGATCTTTTAATAATGTTTGTGCCAATTTTTCATTTCTTTCCACTATTAATCATTTTAAGTCACGCTCATTAAATTCTTACTTCAGTTTTGCTCATCATTCAAACTGGAAACACATGGGATATCAAAATTCTATTAGAAACAAAGTCAGACCTCTGCCTTTTAAGACTCTCTGAGCTGCTCTGCTGGGTCTTCCTTTACAACCGGCAGTCTGGAGGAATGCCATTCTTAAGCAACAAATGTGAAGTCAGTTTTCTGTTTTAATCTGGCTTCCTGAAAAAGTATTCTTTCCTGTCTGGAGAATTCTGCAGGTCTCAGGGTGTGTCTCCATTGGGATTCTCTGAGTGGAGAGCTTCAGTAATGTTACATAAAATCCAGGTTATACTTTCAGGTGCTTTGTTTTGTTTTGGGTTTTTTAGGGGTTTGTGTTTGTTCTGGTTTTCTTTTGTCAGAAACTAGATTAAAATTGTGGTTTGCAGAAGTTTTCCTGTAAATCCCTTTAAGTTTTGCAGACTGGAGTCCTGCTAGGTAATTTCCAAACCAAGTACCTGTTTACTTTTAAAGCTGATTTCTAGCATCTCATCCACTTGAATTGTTAATAACTGAGCACCTGAAACAGTTCAGGATGCTGCAAGGTTGGTGGGATCTGTATGTCTTGGAAGCATTTTACTGCTCAAAATTAGATGATTTGAAACACCAATTTATGTTTTGGGGCATGTTGCTTGGGAGCTGGAGTGGAAGTTAGCTGGTTAATGCTGGACACTAGAGAAGAGAAAGACAATCAGCATATTCAGGCTCACGTTTTTGCCTTGTTTTCTTGTCATTCATGTTGAAAAACAAGTACAGCCTGAGATTCCATTCTATTGATTATGGTAATGTTTCCAGATACAGTTCATGCAGATAATTTCTGTCTTTAAATAATACTTAGGAACATAATTCCTTTTGTAGAGGTAACAGTATGGCATGCACTGATGTCTCAGAGTATGCTGTGCTTAGTCCCTAAGAGTAAATATTTAAAGCTGTAATTACAGGAGAACTGCCTTTTAATGACAGTGTTTGTGTAGTAAGTTTTTGAATTATGTGAATAATTAATTTCATAAGTGTTTAATGTAGTTACTAAATGAGTTAATAGTTGCCAGCGCTTTTAGTGGGGTTTATATTTCAGCTACCTTTATGAATTGTATCAGTAAAAGAGCTGTAAGTAAGGAAAAGTTGAGCAAAATAGCATTTCTTTTTAAGTCTGTGGAATCCTGGTTTTTGTGCCTGCTACTGATTTTGGGGTTTTTTTCTGGTGTCTTGTTTCCTCCAGTCCATGGCAGAAGTCCTTGCTAAGAAGGAAGAGTTAGCAGATCGCCTGGAGAAGGCAAATGAAGAAGCCATTGCCAGTGCTATTGCAGAGGAGGAGCAGTTAACCAGAGAGATTGAGGCAGAGGAAAACAATGACATTAATATCGAGACTGACAATGACAGTGACTTCTCTGTGAGTGTCCAGTTCATCTTACTGTATCCAAATTCAAGCTTTGTTGTCAGTGGAGGTGAATATAGAATTTGTTAGTGGTTGTTTTGGCATTAACGTAACCTGTTTTACATGTAAATTATCTCATGTAATAATTATATCACACTAAGGTCTAGATAGTCCCAGTGCTGCTGAGTGGTACAGTGTCCTCTGATCTTGCAGTCATTGTCCTGCTGCCTATTTCTGAGGGCAAAACAGGGAGCTGGGACTTGCTACATTCATTGCTACCATGGAAGGGTAGGTGAAGCAAAAGTCTTCATTTTTACTGTCAGAAAGAACAGGAACAGCATCTGCCTTTGGGGTGGCCAGTTCTGTTTGGAAGCATTGCTCAATATTGCTCAGTCAGCAATGTTTAAGTTTGTGTGCACCTGTGAGTTTAAGTAAGGTTTATGTTTTTACTCGTCGGTTCATATTCAATTTCAGGCTAATATGGGCAATGGAAACGTGTCCTTCTGTGGTTTGTCTATGGACTGGAATGATGTTTTGGCAGATTATGAAGGTAAATTTTCATATATTATTGTGCTTGCATGGAAATGACAGCAAAAGTTTAGAAAAATGCCCATTTTACTTGTGGCCAGTTAAGGTTTCAGAAGTTTCCTCAACACATTCCAAGAAATATTACTTTCTATGTTGTTACCTGAGGAAAGGTAGACATTTTGTTCAAGCTATCCCTGTGTGTCTTTGTTCTTCTGCTCTCTTTCCACATCTCTCTATTAGAATTCTGCATTTTTTATCAAATTTTATATTAACATCTGGATAAGGTATAATAAAATCATTAAGCATTAAAAAAGGACTGGGTTTAAAGATGCTTCAGTCTGTTTTTGCACCAAGGTAACCCATCTGAAAAGAAATTAATCCTTACTAATTCCATTTCTAGTAGAAAAGTCTGTTTAAATTATCCACACCTTTGTTTTTGTCTGCACAGCTCGTGAGTCGTGGCGCCAGAGCAACTCCTGGGGAGACAGAGTGGAAGAGGAGCCTGCGCGTCCCCCCGGCCACGGGATCCACATGCACGAGAAACTCTCGTCACCCTCGCGCAAAAGGTGCTGGGGTTGGTGCCTGGCTGGATTAGCCAGGAGAAACGAGTGGCCAAACTCATGGCTGCTTGAAACTGCTCATAAATCTACTTGGTTTAAGTCTGTGGCTGAAATGTGCTACAGAAACATCTCTCTGTTTTCTCATGAGTAGCCTTGTGCTACATTGTCCACTAAATAGAGAAGTCCAGAAGAACAGTATTCACATCTACAGGAAATAATTGCCCTCCAGTGGCCTATTTGTTTTCTCTTACTGAAATCACATAGAATTGTTTGCTACACTGTCAGTTAATATTGTCTAACTTGCTTTTGCTCTGCTTTGGTTTTTATTAAAAGAACAATAGCAGAGTCCAAAAAGAAGCATGAGGAGAAACAAATGAAAGCTCAACAGCTGAGAGAAAAGTTACGTGAAGAAAAGACACTGAAGCTTCAAAAATTAATAGAGAGGGTAAGCTTTCTGTGATATAAAGGACTGCTCTTCTGCCTTTCAGGAAAGGATTTTTTTTCCACATAGTAGCCATATTAGAGATTAAAACTAGTGAAATGAAGTTTTCGTCTGAGTCTGAGTTTAGGTAGTTTTCACAGCTGACTTGTGCATCACAGCAATTAAAGAAAGCATGATTTCAAATCATGAACTTCTGTGACTGTTTATAGTAGATAATCTCAGATTCAGGGAAGGCGTGCCAAGAGTAGAAATGTGTTGCATGTATCCAACAGAAATGGCGAAACTCACCAAACTGAAGCAGTGTCCTTTGGGTTGAACTTAAGGCAGGCCTTGTGTAGGGCATGAAAATATTTTGTTAGCGTGAAGAAAGCTTCTGTCAGAAAAACCTGAGGGAAATTCAGTCCCTGTTGTCGGATACTGCGTTAGTAATGAATTGACTCATTCTATACAGGAGAAAGATGTAAGGAAATGGAAAGAAGAATTGTTAGATCAGAGACGCCGGATGATGGAGGAGAAGTTACTCCATGCAGAATTCAAACGTGAAGTGCAGCTACAAGCAATTGTGAAAAAAGCGCAAGAGGAAGAAGCTAAGGTAAGCGACTCTGTTTTCAAGAGGAACTATTTAATAGCTATGCTTTTACATATATTGCACTTCAGAGTGCTCCTGACTAGTTCGTGAAGGATGGTGCAGGTTAGATACAAACACATGTGAGCCATGAAGCAGGTAAATGCTGATGTCTAAATGGAGCATTTTTTTTCTAATATGACATAAAATTAATTAGCTGTTATTAGACATTGTGATGGGTTGGTGTGGAAGAAAAATGGGTTGAAGTAAAGAGCTGATTGTTGTCTTGCTGCTTTTGTTCCTCTCAGAGCATGGCAGGATTTTAGGTGATACTTAATCCTCCTGGAAGGACTAGAAGATCTGATTATCAGTTCTCTCCTTTTCATCATGTAGAAAGAAGAGTGGGGGGTGCTCACTGCTCATCTTCTTCGTTAAAAATCCATTCTGGATCTAGCATTCTGTGTCCTTAAACAGTAGTTGTGTTGCTGTGCTTTGTACCACTGATGATGTTGAGCAGCTGGGAATAGTGAAAAATCTGCAGTTAGCATGTGGCAGTTATTCTGAAAGAAGTGTGCTTAGTGCCCTTCTGCCGTAATACAGAATTCCATAAGGCAATCACTAGATGGATGCTTTTTGGTTTATCCCATTCTTAGTACTTTGATGAAATTTTTAATGGTTTAAACCCCAGCCAGCAGCTAAGCACCACACAACCACAGTTAGACTGCCTCCTGCCCTGTGGGATGAGGGGACAGAATCAGAAATGTAAAGGTGAGAAATCTCATGGGTTGATACAGAAACAATTTAATAACTGGGTGGTGAAAAATCAATTCTAAGAAAAATGAAAATAACAATGGGAGATAAATTATAAAGACAAGTGGTACAGAAAGAAACAATTGCCAGTCCCCAAGCAGTGGCCCCACACCAACCTCCCCCAGTTTTGTTGCTATACATGATGTCCTGTGGTCTCAAATATCCCTTTGGTCCATTGGCCTTGATGCTGTGCAAGCCCTGCTCAACAGTAACTAAAACATCCCTGTGTTATCAGCTTTGTTTCCAGCGCAAATCCAAAACGCAGTCCCATGTTAGCTACTATGGAGAGAATTAACTCTATCCCAGCCAAAACCAGCACAACAGAAATGAAGTATTTCATTTTATAGACTGTTTTCCCAAGTAAAGATACATGCATCTCCTTGAAACTGTTTCATTACATGATGAGCGTGTATCCCAGCTGTGATTGATGCAGCTGTTCATTCGTGTTGTTCAAGATAAACACAACAAAATTGATTTAGCTGTTTTACTTAGTTGCTGTTTCTCTCTTGGATTAAAATGGTTTCTAGACTACCTAATTCACTCTACCATACATTCATTACTATTCCATTACATCGATGTGACTTCTGTAATTATGTTAACTAAATCACACTTGCCATAGTTCCCCAGATAAGCAGATGTTTCAAATATTGTGTGTGTTTAAATGTGTAGGATCTGCTGCCTCATGAGGTTCTTGTGTTCCGGAAATCAAGGTTAATTGGGCCAGAAGGCTTTAGAGAAATAGCTGATGGGTAGGATAGCTGCAGACCATGGTAACTGTTGCTGCCCAGTTGGTTATCTAAATTCCCAGTGCCTGCTTGTTTACTGACCTGTAAAATCCATTCTGTAAATGGAGTCTAGCCAGTAAACAAAGTTACTAATATGATCCTGCCACCCTTTACACGATCTGTTGTTGTCTCTCTGTATATGTTCTCTTTACCTGTTTTTTTTTTTTTAACATGCACTTTAAAGTTCTTTTAAGCTAGCCTTTTCTTCTTTTTTGTTCTTGGGTGTTGCATCTCCTGTACTTGAAAAAGATAATATATGTTCATGAAATAGGTTATATGGATAAGAAATATTAGACCCTGAGCCTGTTTGTTTTTTTCTTATTCATACTATGTATAGTTTCACTTTTTAAGTCCGTACATACACGTGTAGGTAAGGTTAGCTCGAAAGACCTGTTGGATTCTACTAGCACTCATGTATTTCACTGATTTATCCATCTGGCTTTTAATGTTACACATTTTGTGAATGAGAGAATGGACTGATGAAGTCTTGATGCTGAGAGACCTGAGAGGATTTTTCTGTACTTTACCCAAAGTTTCATGTTTCTCTGATACAATTCACATTCTCTTTTTATATTCCATGGGCTGTCTTGTTTAAAACAAACAAACCAAAGCAAAAACTCATTACAAAACTGGAAGACTCATTCTCAAGTTGGTATTTCCAACCCATTCTGGAGAAATTTAATTCTAGTTTAATTATCAAGTGGATAATTAACAAATGGATGGAATTCCCTAAGAATGAAGTCTAATCCAACTTCTTGGGTCTTTCCTTGCACTTTCTGATGGTTTGCAGGTAAATGAAATCGCTTTTATAAACACCTTGGAAGCGCAGAACAAACGGCACGATGTGCTGAACAAACTCAAGGAATACGAACAGCGCTTAAATGAATTACAAGAAGAGCGGCAGCGAAGGCAGGAGGAGAAACAAGCGCGGGATGAGGCCGTTCAGGTACGATGTGTCTTTAGCTGCAGGGGCACAATGAAGTCTGGGTTTGGGTTTCATTTTAGCTCTGCAGACGTTAAAATACAGTTTCTCTTAATTCCTTTTCATTTCGTGCCTAAAAGAGCAGTTACAATTTGCTTTTCCCTGGCTAGGAGCGCAAGAGAGCCCTGGAAGCAGAGCGGCAGGCGCGGGTGGAGGAGCTGCTGATGAAGAGGAAAGAACAAGAAGCACGGATTGAACAGCAGAGGCAAGAGAAGGAAAAAGCACGAGAAGATGCAGCACGGGAGAGGGCCAGGTAACTTTGTAATCATTTCTCGGGGTCCCTTCACCCTTATCCTCCCCAGCAAACTGCACCTTCTCTCTAACAGCAGAACCTTCCTGGCTCATCAGGCTTAGGATTTTAAAAAGTAGCTTTAATAAATATTCTTGATGAACGGCTGGAAAGAAGAAATCAGGTGAGTCATCATAAATTCTTAATAGGTTTTTGTATTCCTTAGATACATGCACGATATAAGTTGCAAGGCTGTATTTTATTATACTCATCTCATTTTTATTGCTGACAAGACCTTGTAATAATTTGCCTTTTTTATATTTCACCTTAGTTTTCATAGGAAACAAGATTAATGTACCCATGTTTCCCATTTCCTCCACTCTCCAGAAACTTTTGGACTTACTGGCATCAATTTGATTTCACATTGTTGTAGACACCAGAGATTACATTTGTGAAGCACAAAGCCAGGAAATCAGGCTTCATTATTTCTGCTGCCTGTGAGCTACTTGGTTTATGGTTTTGCGCACAATCAAAAGTTCATCAAGGGGACTTCACATGAGCTCTTCTGTCTCTTTCTTTTGAGCCTAACGTGAGGCGTGAGAGAATGAATGTTGGTCTGTGAGAGAGGCTTATTTTCTAGTCTGATGCAGTCTGATACATTCTGCTTCTTTAATTTACCCAATTCTGCTTGTATTCACCTCCTATTTCTCCCTCTTTTCCTACAGTCCCCCTGCCATAAGCATTCCTTAAAACCTTGATGAAAGTTAGGGTTTTTTTCTGTGATGGATGTTCACTAATGGTTCTTGATACATTTTTATTGTCATGGCTTGTTTTCTTCCAAATTGTCACAAAGAGGATTTTTTTCCCTAAGTAAAATATTCAGGAATGTATTGATCACCTTTCATCTTCTGAAGTCAAAAGTGACATCACAAAGAGACTCAGCTTTCCATTAGATGCGTGATGAATTCTGGGTAGGAGCTATAGCCTTTCCCAGGGCTCCGTGGACCTTTCCTCAGTGTATTGAGCCATGATCACAATGAGATAGAGTGAGTTGGAAGGGATCCTTCAGTATCTTATTCTCATTTGCAAATACTCGAGGAAGATTAGGACTAATGGAGGGTTTGTTTATGCTGCTTTAGGAAGGTAGACACTGCATGTGCAAGGCTTCTGCATCTTTCTGAAATTTGAGGAAACCCTCAAAGCAAACAAATGGCTGATAATTGTCCCATTGACATCTTTGTTTTCTAAGGCCTTTTACAGTTGGATCTTGTTGAAAATCTCCAAGCATCTAATTCCTTGCTTTTTTAGTCTAATCACTGTTAAATCTGCCACATCCCTTTGTTGCACCCCATTTATTTCCTTATGACATGTGAGGAGCAGCAGTTTCCATTTGCCTTCTGTTGGTATTGCATGTCAGCAAATCTCCTCTGTATTTGTTGCTATAACACTCAGTTTTCAACCCCTTTGTACTTGATCTTGCAGTACCGTGCTTGCACTTGTTTTTCTTTGCCAGATGTTGATTACACAAGAGAGAGTTCTTTTCTTTTTTTCCTTCCCCTTTTTTTTTCTTTTCGATAATTTTGGGAAAGAGTAGGAAAGAATGTGTGTGGTGCCTTACAATCTGGTGATTCTGTTATGTCAGAGTCATTACATCTCCCTAATAACAGTTCTGAGGTTTCTCCAGCATAGCAGAGTGAGGGGAGGACTCGGTGTCCTGGGTTTGAAATTTGGGGAGAGATGAGCTCGACAGGAAACTGGCTGGACTGTCCTGGATTGCAGAGTGTTTTGGTGGAACCTTGGGCTATCATTTGGTGTTTTGTTGGGCTTTTTCCTGCTGCTGGGATTTGGCTTATGTCCTGAAGATTTAATACTCGCTGGAATTAGTAATTTTTGCAGTATCTGCTTAAAGTTTCTTCAGTATAACCTTTACAATGTGCATCTGGTGGTGATTAAAGCATCTGTATGAATGGAATAGTGTACTTGAAACTGATTTTAAAAGGCCCTCTGGCCTTATGGTGCATTAACTTGTTTTCAGTAAAGTTTTAGTTGTAGTTTCAAAGTATTTTATATTCCAGAGAGTTGAAATCCATAATACAGACAATTTTGCTCTTGTCAGGAGAAATCATGAAGTTGTAAAAAATACCCTAACAATGTAAAAAGAATGCTTTTCAGAAGGACTTGTGCAGGAGTAATGTTGATGCTCTATAAATGGAAACATGAGAATTTTGTTTCAAAGACTATTAACCCAAAGTATGAAATAGTATTAATTTGTTATAGTTTGTAGCATTAAGCAAATATGTGAAAATGCAGACTGAAAGAAATAGCTAAAATGAGCTTGTAGTTGAGTTTTCCTTTCTGTACCTCAGGGACAATAACACGCAAACTACCTGACACTTCTCATCCATAATCTCTTCCTCACCCTACCGCGCCCACAGTGATCGGAAGAGTTCACTTTTCTTTTCTGAAAGAAAAATTGTTTAGTGTTTATCATTTGATTTACTTCCTCCCCTGTCTTCTTTCCTATCTGCTTTTCTATTTTCTGTGGCTTTTTGTTTTAGAAAGGTTACATTATCTGAGCCTTCTACTTTTATGGAACTGATTTTGGTTTTTTTATCAGATTTCTGTTTAAAAAAACCCGAACAAACAGGAATCCACACATGACAAAATCCATTGCCATTTGGGTAATGTTCCTTATGTGAGCATTTCTGGTTTTGTCACTCAAGCTCCTTTAATTTTAGAATGCTTTTTGAAAATATGGCTGATGGCTTTGAATAACTCCTTCATAGCTGTTTTACCCAGAGCTTTCATTACATCTTTGGCCCTTTAGAGCTGCCAGGCTTCTCTCCCATCACATTGTACAAAATTTTTTTGTACAAACAGCATGCATAGCTGACATTCTTCCTCTTTAGGATTTAATTTTAATTTAATCACTCCCTTGGCTTACTCATCACTAGGAAGTTGTTCTTGATGAAACTCTTACCTACAGGTTTCTGCTTAATCGTTACAGTTAGTAGTCAAGTTTTGCCCCTTGATCTTTTCTTAGAGAGAGCAAAAATCTAAATCTCTTCAACAAGGTGATGATATTGTTCTTCAAAGTTTTATCAGAAAGTTTCTGTATTTAAATTTGTAGCAATGAACTTTTTTGTAAAATACGCTGCCATTAGTGCTGTAAGTTTTTTAAATTTGCCATTCTGCTCCTCCCTGTTAGTTCACTGACTGCAGCCCTTGGCTGAAAAATGCAAGTGGTGGCAGGATGTCACATTCATCGCTCCTCTGTAGCATCTTCTTGACTGTCATTGCTCTGATTGGGACTGAGGTGTGAGCCAGGTTCTGCCACAAAGGTTCAAGTGTCTGTCTTAATATTAAGTCATTTAAATGAAAACATCAGCATTCTCTGTTAACTGAGTTGGTTTTTGTTGTTTTGCTTTTCTACTGAACCATCTTCAGCTTCACTTTTGGGTTTTCTTGTTCTCATTCCAGCCATAAATGTGTCAGTATCATTCATGCTTTACATTGATACAAACTCTCCCTGTATTTGCTATCTTTTGATTAGAGATCGAGAAGAGAGGTTGGCAGCTCTTACTGCAGCTCAACAAGAAGCCATGGAAGAACTGCAGAAGAAGATTCAACTGAAGGTATGAAAGGATACATCAGCTGAAAAATACATAAATATTTCTTTGCGCATTTTTATTCCATTTGCTGTAATTCAATGTGGTTTGTTTTTCATTGCTTTATTTTCCATTCAGCATGATGAAAGTATTAGAAGGCACATGGAACAAATTGAACAGAGGAAAGAGAAAGCAGCTGAACTCAGTAGTGGAAGACATGCTAATACTGACTATGCACCCAAGCTTACACCCTATGAACGGAAGAAACAGTGCTCATTATGCAATGTGATGGTGAGTTGGGTACAGGGAATACTGCTGGAATTGCAAGGCCAGCCCAAGCCGTGAAGAACAAGTTCTGCTTCGCTCCCTTGCACATTTACTGTGTCCCTGCTCTGCTTTGGTAAAACACGCACCTTATTCTTCTGTCCATAAATCAGGTGGGTTAGGGAAGATTTGAAAGAACTGTAGAGTTGTGGGTAGAATGGAGACAGTGGGCAATGCTCAGTTATTGGCTGTGTGTGGTAAGAGAAACAAGAATTCAAGAGCATCATGTGGAAGAAGGTGGTTAAAAGATAGATTTAAAGCAAAGTAAAGAATGTGGTCCTTTATATAGCAGGCAGCTGAGCTGTGAACACCTTTTTATAAGATGCTGTGGATATTTAAATTTACTGGGAATTCAGGAGTTGACTGGTTAAGTTCTGTTGGATTGAAATTCACAGAGAAACCACATCAAGTTCAAGAAGTTCTCAAATTGAATTTGATTGGATGCTTAAAAGTGTTGGAAAGGAAAAGGAGCATTCTCTTTGTCTCCTCTTTTCCTTTGGTGTCTTATTTTTTGGTGGCTGTTGGAAGCCAAGTACATTGCTTGGCAGCTTCCCAATCTCAGCAGGGTATCTCTGCTTGTGTCTGCCCTCCCGTGTCCCAGGAATGGTGGGGGAGAGAAGCCACACAGTGACTGAGCCAAAGCTGGGAGATCTGTTCTTCCTGATAACTGGTTTCACTGCTTTGCAAAGACTGAGCATTAGGGGAGCCTTATGTGCTACTAAGCATTATTTCACTTTAATTGCTGAATTAAGCAAAATTGCATGGGATCACTTCAGGCAGTGCTGGAACAGAAACTCGGGCTCAGCAGACTGGAGTCTTGTATACTCACTGATTATGCATTTCAGAATGAAAATCCAATATATGAGATTAGATTGAAGTGAAAATGTGAGGAGAAGCTAACATTTTTTTAATCTGTTATTACACTGCTGGCTAGCAAATCATTCTGTAATTTACTGCTAAGTCCTGCATAAAAGATATTTATGTAAATTAGGTTGAGGAGTAAAGTACCGTGCTTGAATTTCTAAACATACTCCTGACAAGCTGGCATATTGTATATTATATTTAAAATACTGTTGTTTATACATTACAGAATTTACAAAAGAAAAATAACTATTAAGTCATTGTCATTACAGATTTCATCAGAAGTATATCTTTTTAGCCACATTAAAGGGAAAAAACACCAACAAGCAGTGAGAGAAAACAGCAGTATACAAGGACGAGAGCTTTCAGATGAAGAAGTGGTAAGTTTTGTACTATTTTTTAAATATTGCTTCTAGTTTTAAATTCCATTCAGCTGAGTAGCCTATGAAAGTCTTGAAAATTCTTAGAAAGGAGTTGAACAAGACTGTTTCTGTTAGCATGGGAATGATACAGCAGACTACCAATGGAAAGGAATGAAAGAAACAGTGCATTCACATACTTTGGGCAATTGCCATTTGAAGTAGATTCTTTATGAAATATGACTAACTGCTTTTCTATTAATCAAAGGCATTTTTTCATGCCATTACATTCGCTTTTCATCTTAAATGTGTTCCATGTTGCAGGTGTCAGCATTGTGCTTTTTTCCTTTGTTCCTTCTTGTTGCTTTAAGTACCTTAGTCCCTTTATAGGTGATCAGGTGTGCTATTCTATGCATCAGGATCCATAATGCTGAAAATTGTAGTGCTCAGTTACTTCAAAAAATGTAAGATTTGGAACGTTTTCTAAGGATTAACATTGATAAGAATAATAGTTTTTCTGTAGCTTCTTTGGGAGAGTTGACATTCAGGGTGATTTTTAGGAAGCACTGAGGACATTTTATACTATATCAAGAGGTTACTGTTTTGTGGAAAAGATATCTGAGTAGTTGTCTCATTTAATTTTTTTGTTGCTGCTGCCAGAACTCAGCTACAGTATTAAGTCAAGGCCTTTTCTATGAGAATTCGAGTTCTGCCACATCCAAAAAAATTGTGAACACCCCTGTATTATATCTGTCAGGTGTTAGGTGGAAATAGTGTGCAAGCCAGTTCTTCAGCACTGATTCAGATTGAACTTAATTGTTTGGAAATCTGTTTCCAGCCAAGCTGATCCTGGTGACACTGTCCAGTAGTTCTGATTTTTTCACTTCCCTTCACAGTTCTTGTTACCATTCTTATTTACTGAAACCTTCTCTTTGTTTTCTTCTTACATCTGGTTGTAACATGTTTTCCTTTTTAAAAAGCTTTGAAGAGTTATTTCGCTGAAGTACTGGAATCCACAGAGGTGATTATCACTGAAAAAGCAGAAAATTGTAATTGGAGAGATACAGTAGTCTGGAGGAATAAATGTTTGTGGAATTGCACTTTCCTGCCCCTTCCCAACTGTAATGAAAGTGCATAAACTGTTTTTTCAGTTTCTTTTTTCCTCTTGGAAAGTGGTTA
This sequence comes from Pardalotus punctatus, assembly GCA_013400915.1. Taxonomy (NCBI): domain Eukaryota; kingdom Metazoa; phylum Chordata; class Aves; order Passeriformes; family Pardalotidae; genus Pardalotus; species Pardalotus punctatus. Next base: position 48,905 of record VZTX01006768.1, read on the forward strand.
GTGGGAATTGTGTGGTTTTGGATTTGGATTTTAGATGCTGGGCTTATCGAAGTAGATATATGGGAGAAGGCTCCATACTGAACCCATTTGCCTGGAAATACAAGGGGTGAGATGGCCCAGAATCTTTCCTGTTGTGGGCAGTCCCAGGTATTGACATTTCCTTGGATCTCTCAGGTCACTGGTGACTGAACTGTGGTTCTTGCTGGGCAGCTGGCTCAGATGGATGTGGAGGAAAACAGCGAACTGGGTTTTCCCTTGACTGGGCGTTGCACGCTCTTCACGTCTCATTTGATACTTTACAATTCCAGTTTCTGGAAAAAGGGATCAGGTACCAACAGCTGCATTTGCACCCAGCTGGTGAAAGAGAAGTTCCACTAGAGGGCACAGAGATCCTGATTTTTGTGCTTAAATCCAGGGTTTCTCAGCAAAACATTTTGATGTGAACTTAAGACCAAGATTAAGGGTAAATGTGTGTATTTCTTGAATAATGCTTAGTGCGGGAGAGAAAGGAGAGAAAAATTCTAACTGAATGAACAGCTTGAGAATTACTGTAGTAGATTTTATTATCTTTAATCGAGGTGGTGCAATAGTATTTGGTATACTGGCAACATACGAATGCTTCAATTGTTAGATATTTTATATATTATTTATGTCTATATTTCAATTAGTCCAAATCTAAAATTCTGAATGATATTATTGTAATCTGAAATTTTCTGGGTCTGAGGCTCTCTCTGCTTTTTATTACTACTATTTTTTTCAAAGAGCAGTAGTGAGATACACATTAGAGATATGGTCAGTAAAGTAGGAAAGCAGTTTTATTTATCAGAGCAATCTGCTTTGTGTATACCTTTATTCAGCATGCATAGTTAATGCCATCCTCACAAATAAAACATTCAGGAACCTCCCAAGTTTTGAAGTACTTGAGAAAAAAAATCCAAAGTATTATACAGAAGTGAAACCATATTCCAGGGAAGCTTTATAATAGTCACAGTTACTTATTTATCGCTGTTTTCAATTTTTTAGTCAGTGAAGGTAACTCTAGTGAGAACACACTTGTGCTACTTAAAGTTATTACTTGTCATCTGTGATGTCTTTAGATTATATATGTCTTGTCTGTGACCCTTCTTCTTTGACATAAAAGATTTTATTTATATCACCTTTGACCTAATAAAATTTCACCTTTAACCTTATGCACTTGACACATCAGATAACTTACTCTTGATCTCTGACTCATTTTGTGTTCAGCCTGTTCAGTATAATAGTTAGCTGTCTAGAAAGCAAGATTTTTTAAAATTGTAATCTGATCATAGAATTTCTTGACTATTACTTGAGAAATCACAGGATTTAAAATATTTTTATTTTGTCAGTATTGGTATCTCAGAAGGTAAGATTTAGGTATCCCCTTGAAATTTAGAAAATTGATTTAAGCAAATGATTATATAATTTCTCTTCACACAGTAAGGATTTTTGTTGGTTGATTTGACTGTAAGCAAAAAGTTAAAACCTGCTAAGTGGTCACGGACACTGATTCCTCTTGGGACAGGCAGGTGGTAGGAGTTGATCTTGCCAGAAATAAAAAGAAGCTGATATATCCTAGGGGTTTTCCCTTCTCTACAGTGTCTGTAAATTCTGTAATTTTACAGATGTTTTCAGAGGTAAAAGCAGACTTCATGTTGGAGCAGTATTCCACTGGTCTGGAATTAAGTGCTTATTGTGCTTAATTCCAGCATGTCTTGTGCAGGAGCTGACAGCTGGTATTAGACCATCAGCAAGGTGAATTCACTTGTGGATGTGAAACACACGAAGAAAATAGTTTTGCTATGAATGAAGATACAAAAATTAAAAAGCATGAAGTTCTTTCTCAGATTGTGTGGCAGCTTCATTGCACATCAGCCTTTTTGGTTTTCTTCATTTGGGGCTTTATTAGTCTCCAGCTGAAACAGGTCGAGCTTTCTCTTACAGGAAACATCTCTTAGTTTTGTAACAGGGGTTGTCATGTGAAAGCAAATTAAGTTCTGTGTTCTGTTCACATTTGTTACAGACTTTGTAACTTTACTTTTGTCTGGCCTCTTATAGATACATTAATTCACCTAGCTGGTAAAACTTGCAGCAGGCTAAAAGTCATCTTCAGTATATTTCTGAAGCTTTCAATGCTCCCAGTGTCCCACATCATTTCCCCATTATCTTCAGTGCAGTAAGAGCATCCTGCCTACATTATCTCCCTGCTTAAGTGCCTGGCTTCTTCCATCAAACTCTCAGCTTCGCCTTCTTTTGCATTGCCATTTTCTATGCTATTGATTTCCCATCCGCTCTCTCAACATCCACGTTGCTTTTAGTTCAGCAAAAGATGTAAACAGTGTAAGCAATTTGCTTTCATTGACTTCACTGGAATCAATTAGTATGTTTGTAGTCCTGACTAATTGCTTTGCTGAATTAAAGCCTGTGTGACACAAAGGCCTCACTGAAAAGGTGCCCGCAGAAGCCGTAGGACAACACCTGGTGATTTCATTAGGCTGAGGAGTCTCTGCAAGGACCTTGTAGATGTTTTCTCCCACTTGTAGCTCCTACAGATTCATTTTGATGCCGCTCTGCTTTCCCTTTTGTCTTTGCCTTTCTTGTCTCTCCTGGTTTGCTTGGAGAAATACACCCAACAGCTCCCTTTGAACCATTGTCCCAGCGCTCGTCTGTATCTCCTGGCGTTTAAGTGCCACGGTTTAAAGGGACTTTTAGAATATAAATCATGTCATTCCATGTGGTCTATGAATGTTTCTAATAAGTGAAAAGTACTTCTAAAAACAGATGAAATAGATAACTTGGCAGGGGTTGGTTAATTTATATAAGGTGCATGCTAAAATTTTATGTATTGCAAAGTAAGATGGAGGAATATTAATGAACGTTTGTTTGCATATGTGAAAAATGTGTGCGTTTTTTTTTATCAGGAGAGAAAACTGACTATTGTCATTATATAAGGGAAACAAAGAACTTCTAAGAGGTATATTTAGATCAAATGAAAACATAATCCCATGATGGAGCAGAGAGGTGGTTGTTGTCTGAAGACTGACAGCGTTAAAATGTGAGGATTTATATAAAGACCTGGTTGGTTGAGCCCACCCACGTTCCTTTAAAAAAAGCAGCTGGCCAGTGACTAAAGCTCCGTGTGGAGCGTGGCTGCCCAGCTGGCTGGGGCTGCAGTGGGAGCCTTTCCTGGCCCTGCTGTGCCCAGGCTGCAGCAGCTGTGATTTACACAGTGCCTGCCTGTGCTGGCAGCCTCCCCCGGCCGGGATCCGCTGGGGCAGGATGTGGTGGGAGCCTGAGGCAGAGCTGTGCCGGTACCTGTGCTGGGCCAGCCAGGTGACTTTCTAGCCAGCACTGCACGCAGGCAGAGCTCGTGTTTGTAGCAGTTGGAATTTCTAAAAGATTTTTATATTTTAGGAGCAAGGAGTTGTTTTTCTGAAAGAAATGGAGCTGTTTTCTCAGAGGGGTGTGCTGCTTCCATTATTTCTTGCAGAGGAAATTACTGTGGGAAGATGTGGGAATAGTTTAATGTCTGACCCTTGCTCTTCTTCATCTGTATTTGCAAGGAGATTTCTTGTCTAGACACATGCTGATGCCAGGATTTTGCTAATTATTATGTTTTTTAATACACTATGTTTTTATTACAATTAAATTCTATATAACTATTATTTTATTGCTTAAGCCTTAGCAGTATTGAAAAAATGCTTTTGTTTTCCTTTCCAAATCAGAGTGTTTTCAAGTTCTTCTATTTAAATGAATGATAGTGTTCCATGAACTCCTTTGGTAGCCTTCCTGAAAGATATGATTAAGCAAAATGGAAAATAATAATACTAAGCATGATCAGGTTTTTAGGTTCATCTAATAGAGGAGTTTGAGGTACTTATACCTGTGGGTATGCAGCTTTTAAAAATCATTATTCACAATTAATGTTCCAGAATAAAAAAAGAGAACTATTAATGTGTATGTTACATGTCTACCTGTATTCATAGAATCACTGACTGGTTTGGAGTGGAAGGGATCTTAGAGCTCCTGCAGTTCCTGCCGTGGGCAGGGACACCTTCCACTGTCCCAGCTTGCTCCCAGCCCTATCCAGCCTGGCCTGGAATGCTTCCAAGGATGGGCCAGCCCCAGCGCTGAAGTCTTGCCCAGCATGTGTAGCCTTGCTCTCGCCCTGGTGTGTTTGCCCTTCATCTCTTTTGGCATTTGTCTGCTCCATCGTGGCCATTGCAGCACAAGGACACGACCCTGACCCAGCTCTGGTGGTACTGAAGCCATTTCTGGGTAATAGGGCAGTGCATATGTTTTGGTCATATGTAGAACAATATTCCTGTTTGCTTTATTCACAGACTTTATAGTGAATTCATGTTTTTTCTTGGCATCTGATTATGGTTCTCCAACAGTAGCCCATTTTTCTTCTCTGTTGCTCAGTGGAAACAATCTGTAAATCACTTGCAAACAAGAACTCCCCATCCCAGTAAAGCCTCAGGTTCTGGTTGAGTTGGCTTTACTCAATTTTTTTTTCCTAAGGAAGGAAGGATTTTTTTTTTTTTTTTTTAGAGCAGGGTTGTGTGTTGCTAGAGGAGTGGAATTACGCCAGGCATCTGTGATCCATTTTTGTTTATGGATATTTCATATCTCTTGGACACCTGTGTTCCTTTCAGCCCAGGAGCTCTGGCCATGTCATTCTGCTGTGAACACTTCTGTCCTAGAAGATGTTGTCATGAACAATCAAGTGATTATAAAGTCTAATCCATGTTGCACCTTGTAGAAGGTCTCTGAGTGCCCCATACATCAATTCTAGTTTTTTGTACTTTGCATAGCAATAGCTTCGTACCTTTAATTTATTATAAAGTGTTGTTTTTCATGGCAAAAATGTACGTGATTAATTGTTTATTGGCTGTGCCTTTAATTGTGATAGATTGCTGCCAGCAGCTGCACCCTTCCTATTTTTGGCTTGGATATCTTGAATATTCACAGCCAGTAATAAAAACTACTGCTGGCAGGCCCAAGTGCACTCTCATCTCCCCCTTTCTCTAGGTTGTCCTTGCAGCCAGATGATAATGTCAGTGCCTTCCTCCTTTCCTCCCTCACCTGCAGGGATGCTTTCCATGGCCAAGATGCACAGTTCTCATTCTCACAGAAGAAACACCTTTACTTTGCCTTCCGTTCCAGCATTTTGGAGTGACAAGTGGGAATGGTATTAAGAATCTGAAGAAATACTTGAAGCTATTATTAAGAATATTATTTATTATTTATCTTAGTGGCTGACTGTCATGTCATTGAATTTATGGACAAGCAAGGTGACTGAAGGTGCAGTCACTATTACCAGTAAAAATAGTTTTTAGTTTGGGCATACTAAAAAGCAGGATTAGGCCCTCATGAAAAAAACAACTAAATCCCAGATGTCAAGAAGAACCTAGTTTTACGATGAAAGGTCACTCTTCAGTTTTGAATGAATAATACACATTTTTTAATGCTCTCAACTCATCTTCTAAAGTACAGACTAGCGAATAACTAAAATCTTGATTTTGAGAAAATGATTGTGAATATTCATTACATTATAACCTGTTTCTTATATGTAGCGCCTATAGTAAAACTTATTAATTCATATTAACAAGGAATACCTTCCTTTTCATGAATCTTCATATTTTGGAATGGATCATCACTTGTGGTCCTATAATAGTATTCCATGTCTTTATGATTAAGAATTACTGATCATTTGTGTTTCAGACTGTCATTGTTTAAAACTGAAGTGTGCTTTTGATATAACTCATAGTCTGCTTCAGCATCTGTTTTCCATATTAAATATTGTCCTAGGCTATGAGGAAAAAATAAAATAGTGAGGAGTTCTGTTGAAACGTGTAGTAAAATCATGAACAAATATACCTGTGGTAACGTGATTTAGGACTGAACCTTAAAAAACCCTTCAGAATTTGGCAAATACATCCCTTAAGTGATTATATACACAAGTAAGAAACTATTATTCCTGACATTCGTAATAAATAGTGAAAACATTTTTTAATGATTTTCTGCAGTTACAGGATATTGTTTATTTTGAAACAGGTAGAGATGTAAATCCAAAAGATATATGTAGGCTTCAGAATAGTTAGCTATTGATTTGCTAGAATACATTCCTTATGTATCTTAGCTTTATGGAAAATACTGAGTTTGATATATTTTTTTATATTAAAATGGTAAATGAATGACAGCTATTATTCTGTGACATAAGCTACTACAAGTATTTCTTTATAGTCTTCCTCATGTTTATATTTTAATGCTCATACGAGAGGGCAAGTAACAAATGTTTGGAAGCTCTGAAGACTGAATTTAGATAAATAGCTAGTTTTTCAAGTTGCCTTGGTCTGCAGAATTGGGTTAGAACACTTATAAGAATGCCTTTTCTTTCAGAACTTGGGGATTTAAGGTTGGAAAGAATACAAAAATAATAGAATAATCAGCCTTACGGTATTCTGGCATTTCTGCCGCAGTTCTGGCCAGAATCCAGAAATACAGAAGGGAATGAAAATGAAAAAATAACATAGGGACAAAACCCTATAAACTCTTCAGATTCGACAAGGTCATTTTGGCTTCGTTTTTTCGGGTGGAAGTCCAGTAGCCAGGAAGGTTTTCCACTTGTATGACTTATTAGTTTATAGGAAGGTTTTCCACTTGTATGGCTTGATCAGTTTATAAATGGCAGGGCGGTAGCAAGCCTTGGTCCCAGCCTGTGACACAGGTGGCCGTGGCACCAGCAGGCCTTGCCCGGCCTCTTGCTGGACAGAGGATTTCCCTGCAGCGCTGCCTGTGTGAGCTTGGAGCAGGGGCAAGAATCCCTGATCTATGGGTGCTGCTGCTGGCCCCTGCCTGGTCCTGGCCCCTGCCTGCTGCTGTCCCCTGCCTGCTGCTGTCCCCTGCCTGCTGCTGGCCCCTGCCTGCTGCTGGCCCCTGCCTGCTCCTGGCCCCTGCCTGCTCCTGGCCCCTGCCTGCTGCTGGCCCCTGCCTGCTCCTGGCCCCTGCCTGCTCCTGGCTGCCTGCAGCCCCCAGCGTTTCCAGAGCCGGCCTGGCCCGGCTGTTCTGCCCGTGTGGGGGGACCCCTGTGCTTCGGGAGGCCCGGGATCTACGGGGGATCTGCAGCTGTGGCACAGCCAGGCTCTCCTTTTCTTCTTGGCTCTGAGGCTTTGCTGCAATGTTGTCCTGCCTGTGCAGGCTTGCCCCAGGCAGAATTCATAAAAAGGCAACACTTACTTAAAAAGAAAGGAGCAGGAAAGAAGTATTTGTGTTATGGTTGCTTCTAATTTTAGAATGAGGGAATTTCGTTAGGAAGAATTCTGTTTGGCACGCTTCACAATTTAATAAAGTTCCTATTAATATTTTCTGAGTAGTGAAATGAATAGTAGCTTATATGTAATACAGAGAGCCAAGAAGTGTCAGAGTCAAAAAGATGGGGTAGGAACGTAATTTTGCAGTTGTGTTCTGGTTTGATAAATACTTACATATCCAAGGTTTCATCTGGCAAGGACAGATCCATGGATGCTGTTGTTGTAATTAGGACACTAAGTCGGGAGAGCTGGTGAAGAATGTTGGTATTGTGAATGGCTATTGAATGAAGAGGGTGTCAACTGGGAAATTTCTGCTCCAACTGTTGTATATTATATGAATTCCTGAGGTTCAGAATTCAGTTTATGGTATGGTTTTCCTCATCCAAGCAGAAGTGGACCCTGCTCAGCTATATAGCATTTAAGCATTTTGTAGCATTTGCTACACTGTCCATGGAAAACTTTGCAATTCTGTTTGTTCGGGAGTCTGAAAAACATTACTTTTATTTCAGGGGATATTGATTATAATGCTGTTATGCTTGCAATGTAAACATGTCATACAAGAAAAAGGGGTGTAATTCAGTATATAGAGGAAAACTTGGTTATAAGAAATGCTTAGTCAATTAAAATTACCAATTTCAAGATATGAGATTAACAGGGTAGATTTTCTGGTTCAGGCAGTTGAATGGAACTAGGCAATAACCAGCAAGAATGTGACTTCAGGAGTGACCTTATTAGTTTTAGCTTTAATGGGTTTGGCAACTTGATTTCTCGTGTAGTTTGTAGATGAGGCCCATCTGTTGCATTGGAAAGTTTCAGGATTTTCAGTGACTTGACTAAAAGTCAGAACAGTTGAGAATGGAGGGAGAAGGAAGGAATAGCAAAGACATATTTTTAAAATAATCTAGTTTCCATCTGCTTTGTGGTGACTGCAGTTTTAGATGGGCATTTAATATTAGTTTTTAGCACTGTATTTGTAAATTAAGTATTAAAACTTTTACAGGAATTTATTTCAGTTGTTCTAAATTTTACTTCAGTGTTCTGTAAAAATTTAGAGGTTCTATGGCTTTGTCAAATAACATGTCTGTACAAAATGCCATTAAATATCACATGGTGTATGTTTGCTATGTTACTTTTATGCTTCATGGCTTTTTCAGCTAGAGACTGAGGGTCTCCCCTTAGGACAGGTACAGGATACCCTGGGATTTTTAACAGTAATCCTTATCTTTGGAGAATGCATGGAAATAACGCTGGAGAGAAAGAGCAGGTGTATTTCTACTCTAATGGGTCACCGAGCTGTCATCACATGAGTATAGAGGAATAGATGCAGGTGATGGTGAAGAAATCGATGTCAGCATTCAGTTCTTGTTTCCGTGTTTTGCAGCTGTACATCCCAGCATAGAACAGTGACTGCTCTTTGCAGCGCAGATTCTGCCACCTTCATGAAAGCTGAGACCTTACTTTGTGACATTGTTGATCTCAGCTGTGCAGCTCAAAGGATGAGTATCAAGTATGAAAAATGATAGCAGAAATCTGATATGGAATGACCATCATAGCTGGCTCTGGTTTAATCCTGAGAGAAAAAATGTCCTGTTAGGACAGAACCAGCAAAATGCATCAATTACAGAGAAGCTTTTAAAACAGAGCTTTAAAGAAATTGCACAGCTAAAATTGATACGGCTGAAACTAAAACTGCACTGAACATTTTTGGTAGGGCTGAATACAGATCTTAATGACACAAGTTTTTGTTAAAAAAGAGCTTCTACTTAATAATGCTTTGCATTTATAGTGGCTTAAATTCTCCAAAGATCTGGTGGTTTTCCAGAATCTGGGGATTTGGGTCCAGAATGTGCTCAGCATAGCACAGGACCATGCCAGTGATGACCCTTCATGTTGCCATAAGAAGAAACACAGAATGCTTTCAGGGAGATAATAATTAATTTGGTCTCAGACATTCTTACTGCATTTATCATTTACTTGTATAAAAATAATAATTTTAAAAAGTGAAAGGCTTTCAGAAGGAAGTGTCCAGATTACCCTGTTATCCTCCATTACATTTATTAGAAATACAGCCAGCCACCCACCCATATTGATGAGTTTCATTTTCACTTAAAGGATGGCAAAAGTTTACTCTGAAAACACTGCACTGGCCTCCCTCCCTTTTCCTGCTCTGATGGTTGTTACTTTTGTGGTGTGTTCACCTGCCCGACTATGGCTGTGCAGGTAAAATTACTCATGAGTTTAATTATTAGAGGGTTGGACTTCCTGTACTTCAGTGTGACTCAGTGGACTCTAAAACCTTAATTTTTTCAGGTAACCGGTGGGAGCTTAATAAAACACAGGGATAAATGTTTTTACCCTGCTCTGAAGGGTGATGTAGCAGCAGCTCTCTTCAGGTGCCAGTTGTCACCCAATACCAAGCTATTTGTTATACTTGCTTCACACCTGAATGCTGTCGATCTGCCCACGGTGATAATCCCACGCTTTGATCTGTACCTTCAAAAAGTGATTGTTTTTGTGATGCAAGCTGTTATTACTCTAGTCTGACTTTAATGAGCTATGTGGATGAAGTCTGATATTAATCCAAACTGCCCCATGTGAAAGCCGAGAACGCTGAGAACCGTCATTCACAGAGGTGCTCGAGTTCATGTGAACAAAATGTGTGCAACCATCCTGAGTGCTCTCCTTGCCCCACAGCCTGGGGGATGAATGTGCTTGTTGAACCCTACAGTTCTCTTCAAGTCATCAGCTAAGCCACAGATAAGATGATGAAAAAAGAGATGAGTGTTGGTGAGGGGGTGCAAAGCTTTTTCTCCTTCCTTTGTGCCCAGCACAAGTGTGACCCTGTGGTCACAGCTGCCCTGCTGTGGCTGCTCGGCAGCCTGGCTGCCCCTGGTGTAGTGTGGTGGCCATCCCAGAGTGCAGTGGGAGCTTTATTCCACTCTGCTGTCACTTTGGGGTAATAATAGTTCAAAGATGTGATGAACCAAAATCCTAGTTTCACTGCTGAACAAAGATGTAGAACTACAGTAATAGTCCTGATGAGATTTGTGCGTTACAAGCGCTGCATCTCACTGGAGAGATTTGAGATAAGCTGCTGATGGTACTGGGGTGTACCAGTCCCCTTTGGAAAGCAGCGTTGTACATCCCAAATCCCACTGAAATCATTCATAAATATCTTTTTTATTAGATGCCACAGGATAAGTACTCTGAAGCTTGGTAGGAAAGCAGTATTGCCATAGTCTGTTCTGAGGAAGTCCCTTCTTTTTCATTGTCAAACCCATCTGTTTCCTGTGAAGTTTGAACTTAATGACCAGATTTCTGGTTTTTGAAAGAAATTTAAGGAAAAAGTTATTTTTAAGTAGTTGTTGAGGGATACTTCTCTGAAGAAACAAAATTGTTCTGGGGTTTCATAACCAAGATGGGGATGGTTTATGTTCTGCACTGCAACGGCTTGGTTAAGGACTATCTCATTGCAATACGCTCGTGCTCCAAGGGCACAGCCTTTGGAGATACCTTAAGAAGGTTTTCTTTTAAGCACTCCTTGCTAAAATTAAATGGAGAATATTACGGGCAGGGAAAATGCTTAGAAAAACATTTTATTTATATATATAAATGTGTGTGTGTGTATGTTGGTGTATATATATGTATATATGACTATAGCAACCTGTAACAATATGCGTGGTTTGCACAACTTGGACATTACATTGAGGAAAAGCTTCAGGTGTCCTGGGGATTATCCATGTAGGGAGTGGAGCTAAGGGAAAGTCAACATTACCTGTAGAATCTACTTAGAGGATAATGGTGGATTTCTTATACTGTTGGATTTCTTATGTCTAGTATTAATTCAGTAGAATTGGAGCTACTAACTCAGTATTCATTCTGCATTCCTATGATTTAAAATAGATATTTCATTTACTGTTTTCACCAGATATATATTCCTAGGTTATATCATGCAGCACTGCTTTCCAAAAACTAAATGGTCTTTTTCCAGGAAATTTCACTGAGATTTATTTTGTTTTCAACAGGCGCAATATTTTCCTGAATCAGTGAAAGAAAATATAGGTTGTTTTCTGGAAAATAGTGTCTATAAATTTCTTTAGCACTTTACCTTTTACTTTGGATTTTGAGGGTACTTACCACAAAGGACAGAACAACCACATTTGATTGTGACTTTAATAATATTCAAGGATAATTTATTGTAATAAGCAATGGGGACCTGTACTTTATAATATGTTTGGTATTTTGTAAGAAAACAGATATAAGCCTCAGTATAGTAAAGATTGTGTCAGTACATTCTAATAACTGGCATTGAGCTAGTTGTTTAGAATTTCTTCTGTAGGGAGCTGGAATTTTACCAATATTTTGCTTAAATTCAAATTTGTTAATGTGAGAGGAAAAGTAAAATTCCTATTAATAAATGGTAACATTGTAAGTAGTGGATAGTAAAATAGTAAAACACATTTCCATGTATTTTAATGAAAGTTAAGACAAATTTAGATTTTCATAAACAAAACAAAAACCAAAATTAGCTTATTTAATATAATGAGTTATGTTGGTAGGGCAGGTTTCATGTAGCTGTCAAAGGCATCTGGGAGGCGAGAGAGGATGTCAGCTTGGAGCTAATCCTTGTTAAATAACAATTCCTTGAAAATAAGGCACAGTATTTATTGTTCTTTTAATAATTTTTCTCCCTTTTTAGAAAATACATGACTTGTTCTCTCCAGTGTGAAATAATCTCTTTCCCAAGATTTATTTTAAAATTTGGCTTCATTTTCATAACCTTCTGTTTAATATTTACCACTGTTTTTTCCTGGGAAGATAATCTATGATCTTCATCGCATACTATACCATTAAATATTATTTCAATATTTTCGGCAGGAGCACCTGTCATTAAAAAAGTACATTGTGGACATTGTGACTGAGAGTTCCGTTCCTGTGGAACCCTTAAAAGATGGAGAAGAGAAACAGAAAATTAAAAAGAAAGCCAAAAAGCTAAAGGCACGGATGAACTCCAGGTAGTACACATTTCTTTTTATTCTTTTTCCTGTAAGTTTTGTTCTAAACTTTACCTTTTGTCCTCTACTATGAGTGCAGTGGAAGGCTGAAAAAAATGTAAAATTATTTGCTTTGGGAGTGTCTTGAAAATAACACTGATGAGCCTAATTTATGGCCACTTTCTCTGATTGAGAAAGAAAACTGAATATCGATCTGGAGCCCTTGGTTTCACCTGTTAAGAGCTTTTCTCATAATTGGATGCCAGTGCCCTGCCAAAACTGTAGCCTCTTCTAGCATACAATAGCATGTTTAAATTTGTGTAAACCATGCCTATTTTTCTTTCTAGCTATTGATTTTTAAATGAAGTATCAAAGAAAATCAATAGTAATCAACAAATAGAAGTCAGCCTGCTGTAGTGTCAAATCCCATGACTAAATTTAATCATTTTTTGTTGCCTGTCACAACAAGAAGAAAGTTAGAAATATCTTAAAGTGGAAAGTGAGTTGTCAGACGTGCAATTTGTTCTTAGTCTAAAAAGTGACATCTGCAAATCAGAATGATGTGCAGGACATCATTATATCAGGAGCTGGCAGCGTCACTCTTCAGGCTGAGTAGTCCCCAGTTCAGGATCATGCTTAGCTGAATGTTGTAACATATTTTTCAATTTCTCTCTAACTGTGCTTCTCACATAGGTAAGAGTCATTATTATGTGTTTTCTCTGCCTTTTTTGAGCAGGAAGGGTTTCAAATAAGAGAAAAAAGCCTGCATGGATTTCTAGAGCTACAGTAAAAGTGAGATGTTTTATTAACTCATAGCAGTGCTAATAACAGCACGTCAGTCTCCAAAACCACAACACTTTTACAATGTATTATTGTTTCTGACTGCTCTGCTCTTTGGATGAGCAGATCCACTGTCTGAATATCACATTAGAACACACTGTTGGAACTGGATAATGTTCTTCCAGGTTTCTGGTTGCTCAAGATGCAGAGTTATTCATATGACCTGTTGATTTAATGCAGTTACTGGGTCCAGTTTTAATTATTTCTCCAAGGCTGCTTTTGTCGAATTTAGTCAGAGATTCGTCAGACCTCGGAATGCAAGTTCAAATAATAATTTATTGTTGGCACAGATAGGAGAAAAACTTTTTCAGAACATTTTGTATTTGTATGTGTCAGACTGCTGTGTGAGTCAGCATATTCATGATCAAAAATTGCAATTAAAACAGTAATAAAGGACCATCATTTTACAAAGGTGATGTACTATTGAAAAATACAGTGAAAGTTTCAAAATCTGTTATATTGAGGAGACATGAAGTTCATGTTTATTAAGCTTGTTTTTACTTTTAAAGGGTGGCTAAAGTTTTCAATGGCTTTGCTGTCCTTGAAGATAACTCAGATAAAAGATTTTCTAATATTAACACTAAAGACTTACTAATAAAAATGTCCAGTAGCAACATAAAACAGAGGTATTTTGATGTTGATAATTCAGTTTCATAGGTGTTAGCAGATTATCTACAGAACATGCTTTAGTACATGTTTGCAGCTCTTCTCTAGAGAAAGAAATAGTTAAAACAAATGCAGCACTTGAAATGTTACATTCATTTCAGTTTCTAGGAAGCTGTGATATTTTAAACTGGAAAAAAAGAATCCAGATAGGTTCCTGTTGCACTCCTGAGTTTCCAGATCTTAAATCACTCTTGCAATATCAAAGCAATGAAGGGCAGAGGTGAATGAGGGGACAAATGGTGATCAATGGGATATTAGATGTGTGGAGAAGTTTTGTTAGTCTTATTAATTATATTTATAACCCTAAGCCATTTGACTGGTGCTATCAGTAACAACTGATATATAGGTAAGTAAATTATCTCACATTATCATGGACATGCTGCTAGCAGAAGAATATTTGGATACTGAGGCAGGAAAAGCAGGCTTGATGAAAGCTGAATTGAAACACTGAAGGTGTGGTTACCAGATAGCTGGTCTATGCTTCGCAGGGGTTTTAAGGCACTCCAGCCATGTGCATTTAGTAACAGGATTTCGGGGTGATCAGTCAGGTTTGACTGACTTGTCTGTACAGACACTGAAATGTGTTGTTTCTGGCTAAGAAGGCAAAAGGTTAATAAAGGAATCTCACCTTCGTGTTTAATACTAAATTCAGCTGTGATTAATGGCTTTATTAATGACCCACAAATCAGAGCTAGTGGTGATGTAACAATATTTGCGTGGAGCATAAGTTGCAATGGTTAAGCAAACCAAGGGAAAATCTGAGTAGCTTTGGGAAACTTGAGCCATTTGGGTGAACAGAAAATAGAAAGAAAGGTTTAATCTATGTATTGGAGAGAAATGTATCTGCATCACTGCAGTGCCTGGATTAGTTTTGCTCTAAGTGTGTGTGTGTTCTTAGAAATGGGTTACAGGATTGTCACTGCCTTGCTGCACCAGCGACTCATGGCTTTCACCTGTTGGCACAGGCCGGCTGGAGTGAAAGCAAGCAGTGGAAAAAGGTCTTGTCTCCCTCATCCTCCTTTTTGGCATATGGCCAGCGTAAATAATACTTTTAAGGCACGAAAGGGGTTGTGTTTCTGTTTCCAGCAGTAAAGCAGTCGTTGGTGGAGGTGTTTCTATGCTGTTTGCCTGACGTTCATTGTGTTACAATACAGTCACTAGTTACATAAAAAATGTTCCAGAGCCTGCAAATGTAACCAATTATTTGTATGTTAATTATAATCTCTCTGATGTATTAATCTGGTCTGCACTACATGTCTAAGTCATTCATATTTTATATAAGAATATTACTCATGTATTTTTATTATAATATTAGATAGCATTATATCACTAATAATTTTATAATAGGCAGTAGATTACTGCAGTTGTATATATCACTTGTGCAATTTTCTACCTTTTGAAAGGTCAACTTAAATACACCATTTGTGTAGTGATGTTATTCTAAGGTAGTAATATTAATCATAAATTGTTAATGGCCAATAGTTAAGCACTAGTATGGATTATGACAGGGCAGCATTGACAGAAATGCCGTGCCTTACTATGAAGCAGAAAAACTCCAAGGTTTGAACTCCCTTGCTGGTATTACATCCTGTTCACTTTATACAATAGTCAATAATAATGAATATTTTCTCCTCCAGGGCAAAGGAATATGAGAGCTTGATGGAAGCAAAAAATGCTGTGTCTGATTCCCCATTTAAAGCCAAGTAAGCATTTATCTCTATATATTTTGGGCGTATGCTTTTTTCCCCTGTCAGTCACAGAAGTGCCTCTGAAATTTCCGGTGGAGCAGGTGTGGAAGGTTTCCCCTCAATGTGGGGCATGTTGCCTTCTTGAGTTACAGATCAGTCTCTAATACAAAAAGTCAGACCTTAATAAATGGTATTTTTTTCTGAAGATGCTGTATACCCTAACCTGTGTAAGTTGCAATAGTAAAGAGAGCATATACTCATCTTTTTCTTCCCTGGAAATAAGAAGGTTCCAGTCTTCTACTTCAAGACTGACGGTGGAAGTTCAGCACTGGAATTCTGGAACTGGAAATCTCATGTTTGACCTCCATTTGGTCAGAAACAAAAGTTCTTATGGTGGAAACACAGATTTTTTTAATGCACAGGTGTCTTACACTGACATTGAGCTTTTTTAAGAACAGACCTTTTTATTGTCAAGGATAAGGGACAGATGAAAACAGCTGAATGGTAAGATTAAAACAAGATCTGTGATCACTGGCAAATTCCTTCTGCTTAGTTTGAAAGGGAAGATTGCTCACCTTTTGCTTTCTGATTCATTGAAACCAGTTGGGAGAAGATGCAAAATATTTGGATTTCCGAAAGTATTTTGATAAGGTCTATCACCTACGATTTTAAAAGAAACTATATAGCTGTAGTTTAAGTGGAAGACAGTTAAGGAGTTGAAAAGAAGTGGAATATTTCATCAGTCCTTGGCAGAACAGGGAGGTTACCTGAGTTCTGCAGTTCTGTGATGTTCAACGTGTTCTTAAGTGACTTGAGAAAAGAGGGGAAAAGAGGGCAAATAGTGAGGGGACAGAGTGTGATGTTCATACAGAGATCCAGGACAGTAGGGACAAGAGCTGGTGCTGAGTGATAATTTTGAAGAGAGTGAGTGACCAGGTAGTAAAATGGCAGGTGAAATCCAGTGTCTATTGAGTGCTACACAATGGAGGGGCAAGACAGAACTCAATTATATCTTCACATCAAAAGTCTGGGCCTTGAAGTTGCAGATATCATAGGTAGTTCCAGGAAAATATCAGCTCGCTACTCAGCAGCTCACAGAAATCCTCTGTTAAAATTACTTAGAAACAAGCAAAAACAGAACAAAGAATGTCATCAGGTACAAATACCTGGGTCATTTACATCTTCTGAATAGGATGTGAAGTTCTTTGCCTCTGAAGAGATAAGATGTAATTGTTAGAGGTTCAGAGACAGCAGAAAAGGAAATCTGTAATAATTTCAGGTATAAGTTGTGTATTAGGAAATCAGTAAACTAGTAGTTCTCCTTCTGGAGGAAAATGCAGTAATAGGAGGAACTTCTAATGGGGATGTGTTAGAGATCTACAAGGTCATGAATGGCATGGAAAAGATGGATGGTGATTATTTGCTGTCTTTCCTGGTACCAGAATGAGGGAGAGCAGGGTGAAGCTGGAGCCAGGCTTTAGAGAAACCAAGCCCAGTGTTCTGAATGCAGAGTGCAGGGAGATGTAGGGAACTCCCTGACAGAATTCACACCCATGCTAACTAACAGGTTACCTGCGTTCCTGCAGCTCTAGGAAAGTGCATCCAGCCCAAGAGACCCCTAAGCCAAAACTGGGGAAACAAACAGATTAGGAAAGAGGATTATGCAGGCCTGCCCTGCCCGTAGTGTTCCTGAGACACCCATTCCCAGTGGGCAGATGGTGTGTGTGCCTTTCTTGTAGCCGGGCTTAGGGAGGCTGTGGCATCAGTCAAGGGGCTGTGAGATCTCAAGAGCTGATTCACAAGCCCTCATCCTAAAACTGCAACAACCTTCCACATGGGGGATATTTGTCTTCAGGCTGAGGTAATAACCTGTACCAGATCCTGTCTGTTTTGTGGTTGTTTCCATCACTCATAAATTGCTGATGTACATGAAGGTGGCATTTTGTAGAAGCTGCTGGTGATCAAGAAGTTCGCATCCTTGCAGTTAGACCTTCTTGGTTGTATATACAACTAGCTTCTATGCAGGTATCTTTTACAAAATCTTTTCAGTAGCTTGAAAACTGCTGCTGAATCCTAGATGTATTTTAAAATAATAAAAATCCATCACCGATATTTGACATAAGAAAATGACCTGTCTCCAGCAGATGGCACACCTGCATAAACACATGGGAAGGAGTTGGCTTCGTTTTTTGATCATTGGCACTTCCATTTACAAGATTAATTTCATGCTGTATTAAGACTTCTAGATTTGTAGCGCCTGTGTTTTGCTTTTCTTTGCTACTAGAAAATAAAAAATTAGGTTCTAGTCGTCAGAAAGTAGAAATGTGTGCATTTGACTGAAGATACTAATAAGCTGTAGTATCTCCACATTAAATTATTTTCTGAGACTATCAGTGATGTAACATGGTCAGTTCTGTCACAACTGCAGTGCAAGAGAAACTGAGATTTTTTAATTTCTTGAAAATATTTTCAAATCTTTTGACTGATCCTGAATTTATAGTTTTAATTTCTCTGTATGCAATTAAATGCTCATTTGCTTTCAGGCAGTCTTCTGTTCCATCTGCTTTTTTAGTTTCTTCCTTTGTTGCTTCCATTAGGGTTGTACCCCTTTAGAAGTAAACTAGTGTGATGGCCACTGTGTAGCTCACTTCCATCACAGATCTGGGAGGTCTCTTTGCAGTCTTCATGTAGAAACCTAGTGGTCTGAATTTGTAAAACAGTTTCAGATGCTGTAGATACTGTTTCCAAAATTGCACAGCTTTTTATCCACTATGAGGGCTTTTTTGTGAACTTCTTTGAAATCAAGGGGGTAAAAATGGGAGCTCAAGTCTGAACTGTTTCTTTAAGAAGAGGAGTGTCTGTGAGGCAAGCAGAAGCCCAGTTTATTAAATTGTGTTTACTTTGCACAGCACATATTACAAAATGGAAGAATAGGGGAGTATTCTATCTCTCTGTAAGGAAAAGGATGAGAGGACGAGAAGTTTTATGAGGCAAGAGTTTTTGCCCAGACTCTATCTGTTTACATGGAAGAACACATTCTTAATATCAGCAAAAATAATAGGCGAACACCTCTGTAATAGAACTAAATACAGGATCCTACGTAACCAAGAGCAGTAGGAAGAGGAGTCAGCAGAACAAAACAAACAGTAGTAGGGCTGAAGCATTATTACCTTGAGAAGCTGTGCAAGTAGCCCGAGTGCTGGCTCTTTAGCCAGAACTCCGTGTGCTGCACAAGGATTCTGTGATTAACTGCTACTGTACCTGGCTGAGAGAGCAAGCTGCTGCCAGCTGGGAGTCTGAACAGCTCTCAGGAGATTGCAAAGTTACTGAGAAAAGTCATATCACAGAACAAAGAGGGTAAAAACTCAGAGTGCTAAATGCATTCTTTGGGTCAAAACAAATGCCGAGAGTTTTTGTGTTTCCCGAGGGAAGGTTTGAAGTACTCAGATTGGAGTGGAAGTATACCAATGAACAGAAGTTATCTTTTGATTTAGTGGGCTGTGGAACTTAACAATTGAAAAGTTCCTTTTAAAATTCCATTTTAAATATGATGCAATTGGTAGGTTTATTTATTTGCTTAACAGAAGGCAATGTGTTTTAGAATTAAATAAATGTATCTTTTATGCTTCCTTGCTCATGCCACATTTCTTTATGCACTCCTCTACCCCCAAACTGAGAGTGTCTTCACAAACAACCAGAACCATTTATGGAATGCAACTTCTTATCTGATCTTAGTTCTAAGTCATGTTGTCAGTTGTTACAGAAGAAAGACAGAACCCAGAATTAGTCTTTGGCAGGTAAAAAGCCTTTTTAGATCACCTTTAAGATTAAGCCACTCTAATATTATGAGACCACTGATTTCCTGATGCAGTTGATAGACTGTTTCAGTGGCTCTTATTAGTTTAAGGTTTGCAGATTTATAAAACCTTTTGCACTAAGGAAGCACTGATCCAAGTGCTTTCTAAGCTCTACACCGGTATACACTAATAGCAATAATCAGACAGGCTTTATCCTGCTTTGATAGACACTGTGTGTATCCCCTTTTCACTGCCAGAGTACTGATTCATGACTGGGATTGTAAATGGCTCTAAGTAGTTCTTTTTTAGAAATTACTTCTAAAAGATGTCTGGGACAGTTGGGTTTTTTTTCAGTATCTGTTAAAAAAAATTGTGCACAGTAGGGGGTGGGATAATTCCAAATATTGCCTTGTTTGGTAGGTATTTTGCTCTCTGAACTATTCTATGTGCCAAGACATTCAGGGAAATGACTGTGGACATTGTCACCTGGAGCAGCCAGGTGTTGCACTGGCCTCTCCTCACTGTGTGTGTGCTGCTTGGTCCCTGGTGGCACTTGGGTAGTCTTGTAAAAGCTGGTGGACTCTGGGTGGATTTGTAGAATGAATTCATATTCTCTGGGAACTGATCTGAGTAATTATTTAGTGTCCAGTCTGCTAGGATAACCTGGCAAAAGGTGTGTCAGGTGTCCATTAGTGCATTCTCAGGTGTCCCTCAGAGCACATTTTTAAAAGGGAAGGAAAACATTTTCACAAAGTTGAAGGGTTATTTACATCTATTGAGTATCTTCTAATGCAAAGGCCATATATTCCAGTGTTAAATATCTGGGTAACAAAGTGTAATTGTCATCCTTCAATACAACAGGGAAACTAAAGTAATGAAAGATTGCAATGTGCCTGAAGGGAATTAACAGGTTTGCAGGGGGAAAAAGTTAACCCCTTGATCTAATCTTTTAGCCAGTCTCCCTTCACACAACAAGGAATTGTTTTCATGTATTCTTTTTTTTACCTTTTTCTTTGAAACTGTGAAGGAACACTTCAGATAGTATGGAAATTGGAACCAGTTATCCTGAAAACAGACTACAGCACAAAAAGAAGAGGTAGAAAATGAAATACCATTTCCTGTAAGAGTGCTGCAGAGAAAATGGGAATGTAGTGTGCAGTTTGTTCTTTCAGAAGCCCAAAGCTAAATATCTGTAACAACACAGTACTTTCTTTCTTTCTTCCATTATGATATATCACTACATTCACAGGATAAACTCACCTTGTAGGTTTTCCTGATGTCATAGGCTTAGAGTCCAGTTAGGCCAGTTCTAAGATGATACACAAAAATACTAATTACTGAGGGAAAAAATGGACAATCTATGAAACTGGTAGTACTTGTGCAAAATTTAGTTTCCAAAAAGCTGTGGAAACTGTAGAAGAGCCAAAATATAAATAAAATAAATCTCAGGTAAACTTTAAAACAAGGTAAATACCAGGTTTGTGATTGGGCGGCCAGTGGATTTCCTCTTCAGAGAATGGCTAAAGTAGTCTCATGGGAACACAAAAAAATATTTCAGAAAATAATACTTCAAGGAATTTTTCATCATGTTTCAGGTCTTCCATTTCAGACACTGCAGAAGCTGCAGATGGTTTATGTCTGGCAGTGTTTGGGACTCTGTCCAGCTGCGCAATGGTGTTTCCATGGCACACCCGGAGCACTCGGAGGGTGCTCCATGTGCCAGGCCAACATGAATTGTGGAGCTGGGGGCACAGGGAATAAGCAGGGGCTGGAGGCTGCTTTCAGGGCATGCAGCAGGGCTGTGTTTAGGGCAGGGCAGGAAGAGCCACAGCCGCTCTCAGCTGTCTCCGGGCAGGGGCTGCCTTGGGAAGAATCAGGGCTGTGTGTCTGGCTGGCACCGCCGCCCTCGCAGGAACGTCCGGGAGGAGCCACGGCTCCTTCCATGCAGGAGCTGCCCAGCGGCCGGCGCTCAGCCCCACCACACTGACCCTGCCCTGGCTGCGTCAGAATGCAGCCAGGAAATCGGGCCTTAAATCGGGAAGTGCTGAATATGTTGATGGTACTATTTCAAGGCTTTTTTTTTTTTTTTTTTTTCTGGAGATGAACTGTGGCCTATAAATATTAACAGGTCTTTTTCCTTTGGCCTATAAAATATACTAAACCCGTTAAAAATATTTAGCCCATGTTAAAAGAAAAACCTTTGATATGAATATTCCTTGTTTTCCCATTTGCAGTGCAAAAAGATCAGGTACTGTATTTGTATTTGCTGAACATGTAATTTATTAGTTTACATTATGGTAACATTCCAAGACCAATCAGTGCCCTACATCCTTCTGATATTTCTTCTGTATTCTGAATTCTCTGTTTGTGGGGAGTACTAAAACCTTAATAAGTGAGATGTAAATAATTTTGGAGAAAAAGACATTAACTTCCTCTTTTATCCAGCACACTAGAGTTCCAGTTATTTATCATTCCCTGTATGGCATAGGAAGCATTGGAGGAGTGAAAATTGAGGGAGAGAAGGAAGACTAATTAATTGTCTTGAAATGTTTGGATTTGGATTCAATGGTATTTCCAGTCACTGGGTCAGGTGTGGATGCCATGTCCTAGTGATCCCCCAGGGCATTCCCAGAGTGTGCAAGGAGTCCAGTATGTACAAAGAGTTCTCTCTTTCCAAATCCATTCATAGCAATGGCAAATTCTACATCCAAGCACAAGTCCTCTTGCACAGGTTTCTAGTCCTTTGAAACAGTTCTAAAATTATTCTTGTTTTTCTGATGCTGCCAAGACAACAGTATGAAGGATATTAAAATAATTTCTCCAAGGTTCACTCAGTGGGAGGAGGGAGTTTTTATTTCCCTTCTCCCTCCCCGTGTGATCACACAGCATCCATTAACTGTTTTTGGCAAACTACACCCTACAGTAGGATATGAGGATGTAAGAGGTAATCCTTTAATGTGGCAGAATTGAAAATTCATTCTTCAGGTTTCTCACTGTATGATGCTGAGCACATGCTTAGAAAGTTTGAATTTTGGTAAAAGTGTCCAGAAAGACTTACAGAAGGAATGGAAAGCTGAAAGCTTTTCCTTGGGAGTTAGTGCTGTACAGCTTGTTTTTAAAGTGAGGACAGAAACTGAACGTGATGTTTAACTTACGGAACATCTTAACAGAGTGAAGAGAAAGAAACTTCTGTAAGTTCTGTTAAGCAAAGGCTCAGTGTAATATGATTATGTTCTCTTCGAGTCCTTGTGAGTAGTGTTTTGATAAACCTTACACATTTTGTATGCCAATGCCTGATGGAGATTAGGAAAGTGCCTTTTTTCAGCCTCTGCGGTTAATCCTGGTGGAATTCCATTCCTGTTATGTTAAATGAAGCAAATGGAAACCTGTCTTGCTGTCTTTTGTCAGATGAAATTACAATATAGTGTGGTGGGCTTTATATATGCTTTAATCATGGAATTTGGGTAGCTATATCAAAGAAATAAAGTATTTTTTGCTTAATGTGCTAGGATATTGCCAAGGCAATAGCCGTTCTAAATCCCATTCTATGAGAATACTCTGCTTCTGGATTGCAGCAGTTCCACTTCTCATTGGTGCTGTGGTCTTTTGATTTACTGTCCCGAGTCCTGCAGTTATTTGGGTCTTGGCTTTTAATTTTGTTTCCCATTTTAGCTCGTGGCTTTACTGAGATAGACAGAGGTTTCCTCCAACCTCATTTTCCACAGAGGAAATAGCAGTGCAAAAAAATCTCATCAGGATGTAATCTCCTTTTATTTTTCTTGTCATAGAAAAATCCTGGTTGTATATTAGTGGGTTCAGCTGACCAGATAATAAGAAGTCCAAGACTCAAAGTTCTACAAATCACTTTTATTTGGACTTCAAGAACATATATGTATCTTCAGCATGTCTCGAAAGCTATTAATGAAAGTCCTAATTTTTTTCAAAGAGAAGACACGGAGTACCTGTTCGCTCTTGATTAAGTGGAAACTCTTTATTCTTCTCGCAGTGAATATTCTGATACTGGAGATTTTTTTAAACAGTGTGACTCTTGTGGTACATTCTCCAGCCATTCCATCTCCTGTCTCACTTCTGGGAGACTGGTTAATGTAATCTTTGCCATTACTCTGTGGTCACTCTGTGAATGCCTTCTGGCCCTTTTAAACTGGCATCTCCCATTCTATGATGAGCATTGTTACCCTTCCCCTCTCTTTTACTTCCTGTAGATTTCTATGTATAGGCTTCCAGTCACAGCAGTGTCTCCCAGTCCTCCTGCTCAGTTACCAGCTTTGTCCCACTTGAGTGCAAATTGCTCAGTAATCTAAACCAAAAGTCCACCAAGCCCTGAGCCTTGTCCCTCAGAGCAGCCAGGAGGAGACACTGGGGCAGGGCTGACAAAGCCATGGCAAGTACAGGGTGAGGCTTCCTCCCGACTTCTCTGAGTCTCCAGTTCATGGACTCTTGTCAGCACTTGTCTTCTCTGCCTTGCTGCTCCCACAGAGATGGAAGTCTGTACCTGAGCTGGGTTACTGCCTTCACCGTCAAGGCACAGCAGGATGAGCTCTGAGTGTGTTTTGACTGCTGTATTTTAGACCTTGGGGTGAGAGAACTGTGCCCTGGCACTGTGTGTTTCCTCTCCCTACTGAGCCAGAGAGCACAGGTGAATAGCCCAGATGCAAATGTGTAAAATTGAAATTAAACCTAACCCATGCGTGTGTTTGCATCACTCCCATCTCTGCATTTTGGCTTCATTACTGAGCCTTGTTAATCAAATGCGCTTTCTGGGGTAGGCTGCAAAGTATTGCTTTTCTCTTATTCAAATAACCCTGAAGAGCCATTCCTTTTATGATGCCTATAAGAAATCAGACAAGTGGTCCTCCTGTTCTGTTTCTCTTACTCATCTTAAGTTGGGTGAAACCATTTGAAAATGAGGATGGCAAAAACTAGCAGGATGAGCTGTGGAAGGGGAGTAGGGAAACAACAGAAACAAATGTAGCTAATAAAGAAGCACCTTTATGGCTGCGCTGTTCACACTGTATCTGTGCTGTTTCCTTGAAAAAAGTAGACAGTGAAATGTCACAGACACTCCAGCTGTCTCTCCTTGGATGTTTACCATCCTGTTCAGAATAGATGATGATAATATTTTTATATAGGTTTTCACGATTCCTTAATTGTTAACAGAGGTTGATTACAAAGATGTGTTAATAAGGGAGATTTTGCTTTAACTGCTCTTTGTTTTCTGTTTTCTATTGAAGGTTACAGCGATTAGCAAAAGACCTTCTAAAGCACCTTCAAATGCAGGATAGCTGTTCCTTGGGGAACAACAAAGTTCCTGGTCTGGACAGGACTTTAGGAGAGATCTCTCGTATTCTGGAAAAAGAGGTATTGTGACTGCTACTCTGATTTATGATTAACCTGAAAATTGTGTTGCCTTCAAAACCCATCAGTCTGGATTTGGGAATGTTTAATGTGAGAATACTGAAAAGAAAATGATCTCTGTGTAACAAGCAGTGTCTGCTATTATTTTTCACCTTTTTTTCCCCACTGTATTTTCATGAAAATTGTTTTTAACCTGGGTCATTTCAATCATCTAGTTTGTAGTGCTTACCCACAAACAGCTTTTACAATAAGGGGCCAAACCAGTTGGCAGAGAACAGAGGAAAGAATTGCATCCAGGTTTGCTGGAGGACCAATCTGTTGAGTTTTCCCAGAGTTCAGCAAAGCCGCTGGGTCTTTGCTGGAGGAGGAAGGTATGATGTGCATGTATATGGGATATTTCTAGGTTTTTAGGTTTCTCAAAGTGATACGATTGTAGAGCATGTTTTGGTTTATGGTAAATGTTGGATTGCTTTTATTGATAGTACTGCATTTGCATCTTCTTTCCTATTTACTCATGGTCTGTCTGCTGGCACAGTGCTTTGTGACTTGTAATGTGTTTTTTTGCTCCATTAGGACCACAGTATTTGAGTTTTCAGCTGGAACATTAGGTTCTGTTCTCTCTTTAACCATTAGAAAATAGTTCTCTTTCTTATCTGTAATCAAGACATAATGAAAATTCGTTCTCGAAGAAACCAAACTAATGAAATCTGAGGAGGGGGTTGCATCACTGTGGTTCAGGGTTAATGTCTGTGACAATGAGAGCTCTGCTTGATGCTTTTCACAGCTTAGTCAGTGTGGAGAACACAATTGTTAATGGCACATGCTTTCAACTACTGGAGGTTGCCTGGGATGCATGGGCTCCTCACGTGTGTTCTGCTGGTTCCTTGGAGCTGCTCATCAAGCTTAGGAGTGTGTTTGAGAGAGTTGTGCCATTTTCAGATTTTGCAGTGTTTGCATTAATTATTGAAAAAATCATTTTTTATTGATTTAAAAATCCAGAAATCATGTTGTTGCATGGCTGCTATGAAAAGGTGAGTCTATTTTGAAAGTTACCTAAATAATCCTTGGAAACTCTTTGGAAAGTGGAGTTGTATTCAGCCTCTTACTAGTAGTTATTTGCTGAGATTTTTTTAAATGAGATGTGAACTGCAGCTTAATGTTACTCATTTATTGTTCACAAGGTTTTGCTGGTTGTTGAGTCTGCATGGGGAATTAAAAACTAAATTTGATAGTATTAATAGACATGCATTATTTTGTTGGTGTTTTACCCCCAAAACATTACTCAACCACTGGAGAAGTATTTTTTGTATCCGAGTGTCCTGATCAATAAGGTCAAGAAAGATTGATTTCAGTAGCTGTTGCTGTGTTTACTGCAGAGATCATACATGGTCATTTGTAGAAGGGGATGGGAATTCTCTTGTTAACTTGGGAGTCAAGAAATCAGCAGACACATCTTCCATGTCAATGGGCACTGAAAAGAGTCCTGATGGTGTCAGTCATGGACTGAGAGGAGGAGACTGACACTGTTAATTGAATTTCCCTGGAGAGCTTAAAAATATACCCTAATGTGGGGGGAGGAATGGGGGAGTGGGAACCACACAAGCTGTCAGTGTGTGTGAGCTGATAACATTGATTTACCCTTGCTAATGGCCTGGCTTGAATAAAGAATTGCCCTGAGGGAGGACAGGGTTCACTACAATAGATCCTTGCCACTTACTAGAAATCCTTCTTACTCAGAAGAAGTCCTGCAAAACAATTACAAAATATAATTGATCCAAAACCCCTCTTCCCATTCATACTGTGAAACACTGGATTTTTCATTTGTTAATAGTTTACACTGCCTGCAAAATTTATGCATACAGGCTCACCAGGGAAAAAAAGATTGGTTTTGCAAACCATGAAATAAATTGCTGAGCTAGTGTTGGTAACAGTAAATAAGAAAAATACATACCATTAAATTTCTCAACAGAAGGAAGGGTTAGTCAGCTCATTAGAAATTCCATGACTGTGCTAAAACAGCGTGAAAGGGTGGGGTGTAATATTTATGCAAACTTGAATCACAGAAAAAGCCACACACAAAAGATTTGCAGTCCTGTCTCAATGGGATTTGCCTCCAGGTACAATCCAATCACACTAACAATTTCTTTTTGGACTTAGCCTTCATATGATGTGTTCCACAGTCCTGAACAAGGCTTTTTCTCACTTCCAAACCTCTTTCACAGCGTGAGAACATTCTAGGATGCTGCATGCCTACATGATTGTTGTGGCCACACTTGCTCTTGTTTCTGCCTTCCTGCTTGCTGGACACAAGCACATTCTGCACTCGGGGCCAAGTGATTCCACCACTACAGCAAGAAGTGCTTATTTAATGCAGACTGAATGGTTTATATATCCTCTAAATACTCAAATTTGAGAAATATCTCTCAGGCAAAAACGCATCTTAACCACTGTGTATTTTGGAGTCCTGGCTGTTTATTGCAGCACCTTACCTGCTCCTCCTTCACTGCTGCTGGCTCCCCATGCAACACAGCAAAGTCTGCAGCTTTCACTTTGAATCCAATGCATATTTTGAGTGCTAACAAATGAAAGAGATGTTGCTTTGCTTTGCTTCAAGTGGTTGCTGGATCTTCAGACACTTCTTGATATGCCCACAGTGGATTGTATGAAGCTCTACAAAAAGTAGGAGCTTTGCATCCTATGCCGAAGAAAGATTTACAAAGAATAAGCAAATTGAAGTGCAGGTTTTTGAGGATCTGACTTGGAGTGTGGCCATTAGCTGGATGAAACGTGGTTCACGTGTCTTTAAATTAAATATGCATAAGAGGTACTCTAAAGTCATAAACCACCATGTGGTTCCAGTTTAAACAGGCTTGTCCCCCTCAGGTCATGTGTTGGTAGGAGGCAAGGAGCACAAATCCCAGTGTTGTGTACGCCTGCTTTGCTGTCCCCAAGGTGCGTCCAGCAGGTACTGCTGCTGCTTTGGGTGTGCTCTAGGTTCCTGGGAGGCAATGTTTGGGTTTGTGCATCGTATCCTTTCTGGCAGAAATCCTGGAAGGAAGTTGTATTCACTTTCACCTCTACTTTGTTTAAAAGTACACTAAGAAAACAAACACACACAGAGCCACAAGAGTAGAATGCATGCAAATGTTACCAGAAAGCCCTGGCCTGAGGTTGGCAGATGTTGTATGGGACTCTTCAAGCTCTTACTAAGATCTGATAACCCTCAGTTTAAGATCTCTCATGAATGGGCCTTTGATGCTAAAAGAAAATCTTGTGTAACCTTACAGAAAGCAAAACTGATGTTTGAAGTGGCAGGGTAGAGCACTTTTCCTGCTATGATTCTTTTGATTTTATGCATGTTCATTCATTGATGGACTAATTTTACATACCCATCACCAAGGGCAGCTGTGTGCTTCAGATGTGCAAGGAATCCCAAATTAACTGCTGGAGTCTGCCTTGAGCACTCAGAAATATCCTGTAATAGGGAACTCTTAGGAACCAGGATATTGAGAGCTGTATATACTGTTAGTGTGACTGCAGGTACAGTTTTAACTTTCTTATGGTTATGTCATCTATTTCCCTATTATGTAAAGAGGTGAGATTTACTGATTAAAAACCTGCTGATTAAAAAAATCTACTGATTAAAAAAAGTCCACTGCATAGACATTAGGCACTAAACTGAGTGAAGTACTTACATTTCTAAGGTTGTGACCCTGACCTGGGTCAGAGGTTACTGCCTCTGGGTTGGTCGTCCTTATACTTGCTGACAGAACGTCCCTTCCCTGAAGTTCTTCCTGAAATTTGTTTCTAGAGGTTTGGGTTTGCCTTCAGGTTTTAAAATTCCTTCTTTTACATGTTAGAAGTGTTCTGTGTGGTTTTGGATAGGTCTGTGCTAGGGCAGGGTTGGCAGATGCTCTGAGGAATGTGCAGGATGCTGCCGTTGTGAGGATGCTGGCAGCAGCTGAGGGCAGTGGCCTTTTCACCTGGCTCAGCTGCAGCTAAAACACTGCAGTTAAATCACCCCAGTTAAATTTGTACAACACTTACATGTGACATCTAGACAGGCCCTTAATGTGTCTCATGTCCATCCAGCTGGGAATATGACACAGAGATTCAGTAGGATTGTGAGGGAACCTCACGATGGTTGGAATTCAAGGGCAATGATTAATGCTGCTTAACTGGTATTACTTTTATATGATGCTTCTCAGTGATCACTAGTTTGAAAAAGATCACCACCACAACATAAGTTATAAGGTTCCTTTAACAAAGTGGTTTGACTGAAGGTCTTACACCTCTGCCCCTGAAGAGAGGGCTGCAGCAGCAGGAGCAGAATACAGGTTTGATCCATGGCCCAGCCCAAACAAACAGTACAGCTGAAGCTCCCATATCCTCACAAGGCACAAAATCCTAACAAGATTTCACTGCTTCTGTACATAAAACTTACTATAATTTTGTATAGGTTGAGGATAGCTGTCCCTGGTCTCCTTCAGGCTCTGTAGGTGCTGTAAAAATCTCAGTAAATAATAGTGAGTGCAAAATATGTTGTTAAAGTATGGAATTAAAATGGAAGCAGAAAATAAAAGAGGAGGCTTTTAATAAATTGGGCCATGGTGGTTATAGTTACTTACCAGCTCTCTTCATGCAAATCTACAAGTAGCTGCCTTTCAGTAGGCTAAGTTTCAGTATGATTATTTACATTACTAATTCAGAATAATATCCTTACTGGAAACAGATTTCAGGGGGAAAATATACTTCCTTAGGAAAGGTATAATTTTATAACTGAAAAATGTGTGAATATGAGCTAGTAATTGACAGCAGTGGTTTAATCCTTTTTCTAAAAAAAGGGTCTCAATGCTCATGGTCTCTAAAACATGCTCTCTCAGTGACCATTAATGGTTTGTTTTGTGTCAGGCAATGCTGTTGGGTTTGGGATTTTTAGAGAGATTTTTCAGCCTCCTGTTTGAGCAGCGGTGATGTCAGTTATTTACATTTCAGTAAAATGTTTGTCGTAGCTTTCAAATACATGGGGACTGTAGACAGACAGTGTTTATCCCATTGTAAAGACTGTCAGAAATGGCTGGCTCTAACAACACACTCAGGTCCTGTATTTATGTTTTATTCTCTAAACTGTCGGGCCCATTGGGAATGGTGACCATAGCCAGGGGGAAGAGGGACAACCCCCCAATAATACAAACTCTTCATCATCAGAAACTGAAACAATAAAATTAAAAACTGATGAAGAACTAATGTGTGGAACAAAAACAACATTAAATGGAACATGTGTAAGGTTTTGTACGGTTCATAAGTTTCTTCAAATATCTCTACAGAGATTTAAAATTGCCCTGTGTGTGTATATGTGTGAGTATGTGTATGTAAATATATGTGTCATATATATAAACAGACAAAATAGATTTTAGAAGCAAATGCTCTGTTATAAAGACTCAGTATTGTTGCTTAAAGTATATTTAAGAATACAGTGAGAATTGTGATTCCCAGACTCTTGCACATTTACTTTTGGTGCTGCAGATATTTTCAGCCATGTAGCTGTATGTTCCTAGCCCAGCAGAGTGGTGTGGCCATCAAAGAGAGAATTGCCAGCTTATCTGTCACCATCTTATATAAGTCTGAAAAAGCATCACAGGGCATGATATATGAAAAAGAGTGAAAATTACTGTTGGAGTGAATTTACCTAAGTCATGAACCAGTAGCTTTACCCACATTGTCTGTATTTTGTGATCTTATGTATATCCACACATGCACACACAGGCACAGTATCTGTATATAATTTAACATACCTTATTCTCTAGAGCCTTACGCTGGATTCATTTCTCAGGCTGACTGAAGCTTTAAAAATTTTACCTTTAAGCATTATTCTAGAAATGAAAAGCTTGGTGAGGATTGCGGACTTTTATAGGCAGGTTTGTGACTGGGAGGTGTTCCTTGGCAGGCTGGTTCTGGACTCAGCCCGTTCCTCTTTCCGTTTCCTTGGCATCTGCCGGCTCTCCACTAGAGGACACCACTGGCAGAAACAGCAGTGGATCCTTTGAGTCTTTACAAGTAATAAATCTATTTAGAAGTAGAATTTCTTTCTGACAACGGGTTCAGACACCAATGTGCTTGGAAATTCCACAGCTCTTTTTCCTACTAAGCTGCTTAGAACAGCCTGTCTGCTGGTGTGGGTGCATAGGGGACTTACCTGGATAATCACTGTGTATCCTGACAAGGCTTAAACGTGCAATCACACGGGGAATTCTGCAGAAAAAACAGAAGTACACATACGCACAGTGTTAATTTTCAAGGAAAGTAGCCACACGCCCGCAGCTGAGCAGGCACGCTGGGCAGCCAGGGCTGGTGGTGCTGTCTCGCCTTTGCCAGGGTCTGTGAGCAGCGCGGGGTGTCCGTGTGCAGCTGGAGCAGCTCCGCAGCTGGGCTGCAGTGCAGCGCTGGCCGGGGACCAGCAGCGGGGCTGAGCTCTGGCCCTGCTGGCAGGGCACGTTCATACCCGGGCTGGAGCGGGCTGGGAAGGCCCCGGAGCCCCCCCAGTCCTGCTCCCTCTCCGCCTCCCCCTGCCATGCCTCAGTGGGACCCTGCGGAGCTGTCACGGTGTAACCTCTGCCTTCCTCCTGCGTGATCTGTGGCCTTTGGCTCTTAGCCAGGTGAAGATTTTGCTGCACAGTGCACTGGTTTACACCAAAAAGCCTTTTTACATCAGGCAGTGGGCATTTCCTAGCCAAAGTTTCAAAAAACAAAATAAACACTCATATACCACCTTAACTGTGCTTTCAGCCTTGTGGGTTTTGTTCTCTGTGTATGTAATTGCTACTCTTATTTGTTATTATGAGAAGTTAAATTTTAAGGTTCATTTTAGCTAAAAATATGATATATTTCTATGCAAGCAGTGGATTAATTTTTAATCCATCCATTTTAATTTTTAATCCATTAATCCATTTTAATTTTTCAATTTGGGATACTCCTGCAGTAGTCAGTTCCAAAGCTACAGTGATGTCACGTGAAGGGAAGTCATTAATCAAATGTAAAGCTGAATTATAACAGTTTAGAAACAACTTGAAGTTCAAAATCCAAATGTTATGAAGGGTATTGAGTTACAAAACATAAAAATAAGTTTTAAAACTTCAAAATATTTTTTCTTTTTAGTAAAAAACTAGTAAGTTGTTTTTTTTTAAACTAAAAAAAAAAGTTTTACCAGCTAAAACTAGAATTCAGGCCCTTGGGACTCTGTATATTGCCACCAAAAATCTAATAATTTTGTCAACACAAAGTAACAGGAAATTCTGTGTTTATGCTTCCTTTTCTGCAAGTGTTAAGTACAGAACCTGAATCAGAGCATGAACTCCAGAAAGGATAAAGCAGATGTAATTGATGGCAAAGATGAAACATAAGTAACCCTCCTCAAAATTAATTCACTTCTTTAAAGCCTGTAACCGTGAGAATTAGAGAATTCTAACATATAGATGATCAGCACTGCGT
The DNA here is from genome assembly GCA_013400915.1 of Pardalotus punctatus. Lineage (NCBI taxonomy): Eukaryota > Metazoa > Chordata > Aves > Passeriformes > Pardalotidae > Pardalotus > Pardalotus punctatus. The sequence continues at coordinate 81,088 of VZTX01006768.1, forward strand.
GCCAGTGATGCACAGTGCCACTAAAATGCAGCTTGTGTTAAAGCCCGGACAGTGTTTCATTTAAAGCCTGGACTATCAGTATTGTCCTGTAACTGCCAGTTTATCTGCCAATGGTCCGAGCTGCTACTGGTGGTAGAAACATCCCCTTCTCTATCACGGCAGCAGCAGATTTGGTAGTCCCAGCACAGTGGCTGTGGGTTCAGGGAGCAGGCTGTGGGCAAGCACAGGAGGAGCTCTTTGGACAGCACTTCCCTCCCAAATAGCCTTTCCCTGTCACGGCCAGGAAGAAGTCAACAGGTCAGGTGTGTGTTGTGTGCTGCAGGCTGGACATGGCAGCTTTATCTCATCAATAATTCGTTTGCCCAGAGTTTCTGTAATCTGTGGATTAACCTTTTCCCCAAGATGAATGTATAAATAGGAACTTGTTACTAGAGGTCACTCAGAGAATATTTTTTAACTTGTTTGCTGGAAATGGTATTAAAAGGCAAGTTCAGTTCACAGATAAGCTCTGCAGTGTCCTTATTCCAAGATTATTGGGAGGTTAATTTCTGTGCACAGTGGGTGTAGTTGAAAACTGCTGTGGGATGTAATTAAATGCTGTCAGCTTCCAGTGTTGTACGAATTGTGACTTTTTGCTGTCAGATCAGGCTTTTACATCAGTTTAGAAGTAATACATCATATCAGAATGGATATAATGGATATTTATACTTTCCAGGATATGCAAAGTTCCTTTACTACAGGACAAGAGAGATGTTTTAGTGTCATTAAAGCCCAGGCACTGATTTCTCAGTGATGAGAACTCCCTACCCAGGCACATTTCTGCCAATAGCAGATGCCAGTTAGAAACCACAATAAAATAATGATTATTATAGTTTCTAGAGAAATTAAATTTTTATTTAATTTGGTCTGATGGTATATATATACACGTATTTTCTTTGAAGTGTTTTTAAAATCCAGCTGTGATTTGAGACCATCACTTCTGACTTGAGAACATACCACCCAGCGGCCTTCATGCTCTGTTCTGATATTTGCAGTACCTCACAAACCCGCACTGTTCATGTTCCCCACAGTATTTTGTGGCTGTCCTGTAGATGGGCAAATGGTCCAAGAGGTTACAAGAGAGCACCCAAGGCAATCAGGGGGAAAGCTGTGTTTAGAATTCAAGTGCCCTTGGCTTCACAACAGGTCTTTGAACAGCCACTGCTCCCTCTCCAAATGTCCTCTCCCACATAATTTTACTACCTTCAGTTTGGCTTGATTGCCCTGGTTTTCACAGTTTAGGTTCAGCAGAAATCAGCTGCTTTCTAGTGCCTGATAGCTCTCAGTAGTGACCTGTCAGATTCAGTGTTTCAACTTTCCTACTCACTGGGCAATTCGTTGGCCAATACATGTTGAGAGAGGACAGGACAAGATCACATAATTGTGCTTTTTATTTACCTGTTTGGGAACTTTTATTTGTGGGATTAATCAGAAAAGTCAAATTGGCCTCAGCTAATGGAGCCATCTATGGAGATCCAGGAGCAGTTGTTCCTCTTACTCACTCTATTGTTGCTTTCCTCCTTTAATTGATGCACTTACTAGATGCCCTGTTATTTATAGACCATTTATTTTTAATAAGCACAAGTGCTGCAATGCTCAGTGCTGTTTCTCAGAATATCTGTAAGGATAATTCTTACTTTTCCAAACAGTATTGTCTGTTTCCTGTTATGCCACTTGGTGTGGGTGAGAGCAGCTGAAGAGAGCATGGAATTCACTGGTTTACCTTTATCTGTCTTTTCTTTATGGCTTTCACTGACTCTTGAGGCCTCACAATTAGGATTGTGAGGGTCCTGTCCTTGTCACCAGAAGTGAGGGTGCCTCTCTGTGACTTTACTGCTGAACTGAAAAGCCACTGCAGAACTTGGAAGGAGATTGTGTAAATAAGGCTCATCCTGTTCAATTAGATCATACAGTGAGTCAGTAAGGAGGCCTGTTGAATTTTGTTTAACCTTACAATGTGGGCAGATGTTTGCAAGCAGAAAAATTAATTAAATATATGATGGCATAGACAGAAATTAGGTTTATGTGCACGGGATGTTTAGTGTTTTTAGGACAGGCTTAAGAATCAATTTCTTGGTATTGTCCCTAGGTCTGAACCAATTTTAGGTTGCTTGTCAATAGTAGACTTTCAGAGAGGATAGTCGAAAATGCCTCTTCTTTTATTTTTGATTTAGTTAAAAAGTAAGGTGAGCCTCATTTTTATATTGAATTTGAGTGATGTACCAACCACTTGCTTTTTCACTCTTTTTGTTCTTAGAGATTTGTCTTCCCCTGTGCTAAATACAGGATGTGGAGTTGCAGTTGGCACTCCTTGGCTGTTGAGGTGAGAAGCCGGTGTTACCCCGATGGCTCGGGTGCCAGAGGCACCTTTCCATGGGAGTGTGTGAGTACTGAGCTCGTGCAGGGGGTGAAACCTTCCCCAGGCCCCTGGGCCTGCCTGCAGGTGCCAGGGAAGCATCCTCCCCTCCCGAGTCAGCGTGGAGAGGGAACAACAAACAGAGGAGCTGCCTTGTCTTCAAGGCTTCAAAATCTGCCTTCAGGCTGCAGAACTTGCACTTTGCTGTGCAGGACATGGTGGGATGGAGCGTTTCTCAAGGCCTCCTTTCGGGGGCTTTAACCTAAAAGCAGTGCAGGAAGAAGAAATGGATACAAATACATGGTAGATATTCCTTCATGTGAGTGAAGGCCTCTCTCCAGTTCAAATGACATCGAGGAGTTCTGGCTCATGTTTTTATCCTAAACTAGTTTTCTGTTGATATTTGGTGGCTGAAATTTTGTTGTGGGTGAATTCACTCATGTTTGAAAACCAGTGTGAGATTTCACACTGAGTGGGGGATTGTTATAACACCAGTTTCACTAAAGAGAGGTGTTGCAGGGAGCAAAATTGTCTGTTTTAATAGAAAATAGTACTTTGGTATACTCTGCAGTGATTTTCACTGTATAAAGTTTTTTCTGAGGACTGCTCAAAGAATGTAGATTTTCTGCAGTCCCAAATGTGTCCATGGGTTTGTATGTGCATGTAGATATGCTTGTGTATTTATTTAAAGGGAGAGGAAAGATTTTTTTAAAAAAAGAGGAGCCAGCCCAGGATTCAGTTGTCTGGTTTGTTTTTCTAAGGCAGCTTTGAACTGCATTTCTTAGCCCCTGGCATTTTAGATAGAATCTTCAAACACTAGATAAAAGGAAAGAAAAAAATTCTTAAGATGGATTTCAACTATATTTTACTAATTAGTTATTATTTCTTCCATCAGTGAAGAGTTTAACAAGTGTAGAATAGAGTTGCACAAATGTGTTCTTTCAGAAATAGAAGTCAGCATGTTTCAAAGTATTTGGTTTCCATTCAGAAGTAATTTCTTCTGAAAAACTTTAGTTCCTGAGGTCTGTTCAAGCAGGCTTTCCAGATCAGCTTCTGATTCAGACATTCTGCAGGACCAGCAGAAAACATTCTTTAGGTTGATGAAGGAAAAATAATTTTTCTAAATTTCCTTGTTAGTCTACATGAAAATATTTATTTTGGAGGTTTGTCTTTGAGGGAGGGTCTACACCAGAGTATTTCAGTTAGTTCAAAAATGTTTCAAATAGTCAAAATGTGCTGAAGTCACATAGAGCAGAGATAGCAAAGCTGACAATAAATCGTTTCAGCCGTTAAAGCTCAGCATTATTTCTGATTCTGCTCTACTTATTAACTAATAATAATACTTTAACAGGAGAAATGTATGGAAGCGAGTACTTTGGTCCAGGACATTGGATTTCACCCAATACCTCTTGCACCAAATTAATAAATTATGATTTAACTAGGATCATATTTTTCTAGGAGATAATCAGGTTTGATTTAAAAACTTTAAATGATTGAGAGTCAACTATATATGCTAAGTATATTATGCTCATCATTAATTTCTCTTGGCATTAGAAACCCCCCATTTCATTCTTACCTGGATTCATTCAGTTTCGGCTTCCAAGTATTAGCTGTTCCTGTGCATTATCAGAAATCTTCTTCCCATTCAGGTCCTTCCACAGTGTCGTCCCCAGCATAAATGATACTTCTGTCATGCCTCCTGGAGAGAGAGCCTCTGACTTATCTTCTGTTCTACAAGCCTTGCAGTTTGCCAGTGCCCTGTGCAGAGAAGGGAGCGGCAGTGCAGGACAGAGGGTTTGGTCTCGCTTCTCTCCTGGAATATTGAACACAGAATCCAAAAGCTGTTGCAAAGTGGTGCTGGTTTTAGCTCAGTCTGTGTTCCTTTGAATTACCCACTGACTTGTATAAATCCAGCAGCGATTTTTCCCCCAGTTTGGTTTTATTTCTGAAGCACTCAGTTCACATTATGTGACTGCTTTAATGAGTGCAACAAAAGCCAGCCAAGTACCAGCCCAGGCCAGTTGGCCTTTTCATGTGTTTCTTTGTTGGCCACGTTGTGTAGGATGAGGCATATGTGTAAATCACTCTTTCTGAGCTGTGTGTATTTTTCCGTACCAAATGGCAGATAATGAGATGAAAACATTATATTGAACTTTCTATTTAGTCTGCTCATTTTCGAATTTGCCAAACATACTTGTGTCCTCGGGTAAGTGGTGCTTCGGAGGGTGCCACAGATGCCAAACCCTGATAAAATCTACCCTATCTTGTTAATGAACACACAAACTGTTGTTCCCCATCTGCTGCCTCTGTCTGAAAGGTTAGGAAGCCCTTCCTTCTTGATCACAAAGGACATAATTATTGTCTGTAGAGGAGTCAAGTACAAAGACAGTCCATCCAGTCAGACCGCTACTACACTGCAGGCCACCAAAGATTAACAGCTGCTTCTCCTTTGATTAGGTTAGGTAATAACAGTTACTTTAGTTAATAATTGGATGGATTCCCAGGCCATGTAATTCAGGTTTAGGCTGTCATTTTTTGCTGGCATGTAGCTGAGCTGTATTATTGGAACAGAGCCTGTAATCCTATTAGTCAGTTGTCACTCAAGCCATAGGAGAGAAGGGAAATTCAGATCCATTAAGGTGTTGTAACAGGTAGGTAAATAAGTCAGCCATGCCTGCCCACTGTGCAGGGAGCTGTCTTGATTATTTGTCTTTTTTTTTTTTTAAATTAATTTTAAGTTTCTAAAAATGTTTAATTCATAATTAATCCATAAAACGGTTACATGGTTTGTCTTGATTTATCGCTGTTTCTGTTTACTGTGCCACACATGCATTAGTGTACACACACTTTCCACTAAGTGACTTGATTCATGCAGTGTTCTGCTGAAGTTAGTGGCTGTGTGCTTCAAATGACAAGTTTAGAATGGTCCAGAGATTAAAACACACGCTTACTGTCGCATCAGCTGGCTTGGCTTTCCTCCTGGACAAACAAGACCACTGTAGTTCCCAACGATGGGCTTGGGAGGGATAAGGAAAACAAGACTCTTTTCATGGATTGGTTTTGATTGCTGTGTCTGCTGCTCTGAGGAACTGCATCTCTGTTTTTGTTTTTCTAATGTTTAAGACACATCTAGGTGGCATCCCCAAGGTTTTTGTGCCTCCTCATCTCTGTTAAAAAATGCATAGATGACAGTAATAATAATTTTTGCCTACTTGTTCATTTGTCTCTGCTCTCCTGTGTTACCAGGTAACTTCAGAAATCCTTTTGTATATAAAAGTCAATTTGTTTAAAGTGTGAAGTAGTTTTGAATTTCTGAAAATATTTATTAGCAAATCAAATTTTTACACACTGTTTAAAAACAATGCATAAAAACATGTTTATACATTTTTTGTTGTTCAAGGAACATGAATCCTATGGTATCAATTGCCTTTGCAGAATAACCTGCCCAATCTAAACACGCAGCCACTCAAAGAACAGTTCCTACAGTGAAATTATGAAACAAGTTTCGTAAACAGGAGAGCTAATTCATTTGGGAAACCAAGTTAGAAATCTGGAGGATTCTTTCAAGCAGCAAAAACATGCAATGCTGGTTTATGCTGTTCTCAAATAGGGATTTAATATTTATTCCCTGCAGGATTTATCATTTTTCATGCTCACATGTTGCCTGATCTACTCAGACAGTGGATGTTGTAGTTACCTGAAAGGCTCTTTCACTGTGACACAGGTTCAGAACGGTGGGGATCAGTTTTAATAAGAACATTATGTGAGCAAGGGCCATGAATAACTGGGATGCCTCAGTCCACTTCTTTTGAATTTCTGTTTTAATATGTGCCAGCAAGGAGCTGTGCCTGAACCCAGGGTTCCTGAGAGCTGGACCCTTGGGTGGGGACCAAGGGCATTCACGTGTGCCAAACACCAGCAGCTGCTTTGGCATCAACACTGCCTCCCAGTAAATGGGTTAGAAACCCTTGGAGTTCTCCATCTTGAAAGAGTCCCTGGAGATAAAAATATTAAATGTTGTGCTGAAAGTCAGGTATCCCTGTGTGGCAGTTTTACAGACCTCTGTGAGCACAGGTAGCAAATACTGTACTCGTATTTGCTGCTGCTTGTATCTTGCTTTTACTGAAGCTTTTCCCCTCTGTCTTCCATGCACATAGTTAGGGATTTATTTTCATGGATAAGCATCAAAATGCTAATGAATTTTTATGAGTAATCTAGAAAGAGCAGTAACAGGACATATAGCTAAATCATACAAAATCAGAAGAAATTGCAGGCTCTCTTCCACTTGATAGAAAACTGTAGTCGTAAGAGAAGTTTTAAAAATACAAATGTGTATTTTGACAAGTATACTTGTATTTTAGTAAAGTATTAGACAAAAGTGAAGCAGGCACTCTGAAGAAAGTCTGTCTATAAAAGAAGTGATGCTCCAGATTGAAATGGAAGGAGATCATGTAGGAAATGAAACAGCTTTAAAAGATTTATATATTTTTAAAATAGATACGTGACAACCTCCCCTCAGAATAAGGAGATAATGTTGCTTCTTTCAGTGTGTCACAGGTGACTGATTTGGGATAGGGGCAAGTTCCTTTCTGGACTCTTTGTTACGAGGTGTTTATGGAGAAGAGAGGAGTTCTGGAAAAAAAATCACAGATAAGAAAAGTTTACATGAAAAAATACAAAAGGTGGACATAGAATTGAGAAACAAGCCAAGTAGGAAAAGGAAGCAGTGTAGGAGTTCAAGAATGGAGAAGCTGCTGAGGGGAGAAACAAAATGAATGCAATAAATCGGATATAACTCAGAGTAATGGGATGAAATAGAGAAAGGCATATTTGGTCTAAATGACAGGAAAGACTTCTTGCACAGGAGCTAATAGGTTGTGGCATAATCTCCCATGGGAAATAGGGAAAGTGAGAAGTGGCACGTGCTGGGCACATTTGGAACTGGAGTAGCACTAACAAATAAATCAGCAGCGTCACAGAGGGGCTGAGCTCCCGAGCTGCTCACGGGCCTGCTCAGGGTGTGCCCATTGCCAAAGCACATTGGAAATAACAAAATCTCTCCTTACACCTGCGGAGTTTTAAGCTGAAGTGGGCAGGGATGGGTTAGAAAGCCTGGGCTGTGTCTGGGGGTGCTGCAGCACTGGGGGAGCCGGGCAGGAGGAGGAGAAGGTTTGAGAACTGTGGCTGTGAGCCAGGGTGCTCAAATAAAGTCAGTAATGGTGATTTGTGGCAGGGCTTCACTGGTCCTTTGCTGTTTGGGTCTTTTCCTTATGGCTCTACCAGGAGTTTGGTGGAAAGTGTTATTGGGAGCCAAGGGAGCTTAAGGAGGCAAGGGTTTGAGATTTTTTTTGGATGGGAGGAAGAGGAAACAGAAGAATAATGCATGAGTGAAACTCAAAAATAATCCTGCAGTTAAGGCACACTTATTGGGCTCACTGGGCTAACATTAACTACTAGAAATTATACTTATCAACTTGCCTGTAGGAAATCACTGGTTGATTTTCTTAACTGCTTGGCAAGTTGGCACACAAATTTCCACTCATTTGAGGCTAGTTATTCCTTGGAAGGTAAACCTTTTGGTTGTCTAAAATCCTACATGCAGTTCATACTAATTGGGGAAAATGCTTACATTTTGGATATCTGACTTCTGTGAACAGTTTTTCTGTAGCTTGGGATTTAAATACAATATAGGTATCTGGTTGAAAGAAACTTGAAAGAAAGTTGCATGATATTTTTTTTAAAAAGTGAGATACATATTTTGTGTGTGGTGTCTGATCTTACAGGGAAAAATGTTGTCCATCTAAATCATATTATAGTTGCTTCATTATTTTTCTGGTTGTTCAAATAAGGGTTTTGTTGTCAGAGTCACTAGGAGTTTTTTCTGTTATGCAGCCTGTTACAGTAGAAAACATTTTTTACAGACTAATGATAATTGCATTTATAGAGGACATAGCTTTTTTTCCCACACGCCAAGTGCTTGCGGTACTGGGGGAAAAAAGAACGAATTATTAACTAAAATATCATTATCATCATTAACAAAATGAAGATGATCAACTAAAAACTGCCAATAAAACTATACAAAATTAGCAGCTTAGAAGCAGCAAAGAAGGAGATCTTACTTGCTTTATTGTAAACAGAGGAGATTAAACCAATTTTGCAGGGAAGGAAAAGAGTGTAAGTTCTAAAATACTGGATCTGCTCCAGTAAAACCCCAGGCATTTTTAAACGGTGAGAATAATGGTAGGATGGTATTTAACTGTAAAGTTCTCCTAAGTGCAAGTTCCAAGTGGACACCTAGGATAAAGGGGTCTGCCTAAGCTGTTTTATGCATATTTATAAACCAAGCCTTGGAGGTTGTCTCCTGTTGGAAGAGCTTGTAGAAAGGAGGAAGTACCCATCTAGAGATTGTATGTTTTTTAAATCATATACAAAGCAATATAGCTACAAAGGTAATAGCAACAGATAAAGATGAACTTTATTAAAATCCCTGTAACTGTAAGTCGTTACAGATAATATGGTGTTTGCTTGCATTACCTGTGTAGTACTTGATGTGTATATATGATAGTTGAGAAAAATAACACCTGAGACTTTCAGCTCCTGTTCTAGAAAGCTCTCTTCCTTGTGCATGAGCAGTGAAGTGCTCTTTTTCAAAGGTGTTCAACATGATAAATGCATTAAGGACTTTCTACATTGACAACATTCACAACTGTCATACCCTTTATGTAGACATTCCTTTAATTTCTGTTGATTATCTTCTGTGTTTATATTTCTTTAGAACACAGCAGATAAAATTGCATTCTGGGCTGCAGGAGGACTGACTGCCCTTGAAAATGTTCTTCAAACGGTGACTTCTCCCACCAACCTGAATGCAGCTTCACGGGTTCCCTTTAAGTAAGTATGATGGCTCCTTCATCTGCCACTTAGAGTCACTAGAATATTCATTTCATATCTGCTGCTTCGCTGCTTCTTCTCCTCCTAGTCCCGTGTTGAACTTCAGAGCAAAAAGCTCTGCTGTTCTCTATGCCACGGAAGGTGAAAGACATTTGCACTCACCCTCTGGTTTCCTAACTTGGTGATTTTATTTTGAATTACGATATATTTGAGCAGCAGCTAATTGTACAAAAAGAGAAAAGACAAAACTGTGTTTAACAGAGGAGAAGATACCTCTCTTTTGAAGTTTGACTGTAAAAATCTCAAGTGGGAAGCAGGGGAATTTTTAAAGGGTTGTAATTCACTGGAATCTGACTGCTTTTAAAATGAAACAGTTGTAAGTTACTGCTAGCTGAAAGGGCTCCTACAAACAGGTAAATCAAAGTTCTTGTGGCATTTAGAGAAATTCCTCTTTATAGAATGTAAGAATGGAAGGGTTTAAATGTCTAGTCCCTAAAAAAGAAGCTGGTGACTAAGCAGAATTCCTGCAAAAACTGGTAACTCAAAAGCATGCTCTTTTCCCAAATATCTAACTGTAGTTTTTATACAGTCAAGAGCACATAGGTGCTTTCAGAGCAGAGCTAGGCATGGTTTCAATACAAGAGGAACCAAACCCAGGGTATCCTGGTGTGTATCATTGTCATCATTTGTTTGTAGATATTTTGTAATATTGGTATAATTGGAATTTAGGCACTACTCTCTGAGAGTTTGGATTAAAACTGGCCAATGATATGTTATGGGACGTAAGAGTGAAGTGCTGGGAAAGAGCACTAAGGAAAAACCATGTTTTTTGTGTCTTGACTTCACACTTCTAAGAGAATAAATAAAATTCCTGCCTTTGCAGCCATGCCAAATACACTTGCTGCAAGTCCAGCCGGCTCCACTGGTGAGCAATCCTGAGTTGGGCCTATGGTGAGCAGCTCAGGGATAGCCCTGGGGCTTCTTCATTTGCAGAGTCTCTAATTTTGAGTTACCTCATCAATGTGGGGTAAACTTCACAAGGGACAGGACTGCGCTGTGTGCTCACATAAAGCCTAGTTTAAATTGAGCTTTAAATTCTTCGAATGTGCACCTTTTATTCTTTGAATCTTTGATTCTTGTTTTTTCCTTTTAGGAGTAGGCTTGCTTTGGCAACCTTTGTTGAGAAGGTTTGAGAAGACTGTGTTTACATTACTGAAAACATTGTGTTTGAAGTTTGTTAGACAGTTGGAGGATGTATTAGTTCTCCAAGGGGCTTGTGTGCTGATAAAGAAAGCCCCATGTCAGCCACATTTGTTAATAGAAATCAATCCCGGGAGCTGATCAGCGGTTCCCCTCTCTGACAGCCTCTATCTCATACCCCTTTCAGACCAGTGGTCTCTCAGATTCCTGAGCCTGTCCATGACTGAATTATAAAAAGAGTTTCTGCATCTTTGAAAAATACACTAAACATTGTTTTATTAACACAAGTTTTCCACTAGCCATATTTCCAAAAGAAATACAGGGACAGAAAGGAGATTAGTCTAAACTCTTCTGACAGCATTGTATGATAAAAACAATCTTCTGAAGAAGTTTGCTCCACTCCTGAAATACAGTATTTCATTCAACTTCACAGCAAATTGCAGTCTCTGAAAGTATGGAAATTGGGAAGTTATCCATCAGGTTGCACATAATTTGACACAGGATGCTGCTCTCTAAAGCAAACTGCTCTTGCAGGCTTGTTCTGCAAGAGTCTGACTGCTTGAGTCTGACTTAGAGTCTGGAGACTGCTGGAAGTGGCCCAGGGAACTTGGTGTTGCTGCATGGGATGTGGAGCCTCCTCTGTTGATGTTTTTGTGGTCGTTTTGATGGAGAAGAATGTTCTGTGCGGAATTAGTACCTCAACTGTCGAGAACAAGGAATAGTTGCAGAGGGTGGGACTTTCTCTGAGCAGTTTGAACCAGGCACAAACCATGTTCATGGGTATTGGTATGGGCTCACTCAAAGGATTTAAGAAGTTTCTCACATACAGAGTGTTTGAGGGAGGTTCAAAACCAAAGGACAGTCATATATTTATTTCTTTGAACGAGGAAGAAAATTCAGATGACATTTCTCATTTAATTTTGAAACAAGTTTGAAGTTCCTTTTCTTTCTTTTGTGGAAATATCATTTACATCCTGATTTCTTGAACTTTGAAGCTAGGGAAGCAGCAGTTTTCTCTGTTTAAAGACAAAACAAAGTCCTGTGGAGAGCAGTTGAATTAAGACTTTTCATGAATTGTCCTCCAGTCTTCCCCCAGCCAAATATGTTTTTCTAAAGGACACCACTGTACTTCAGATTGTTTGTGGGTTCTTGCAATGTTTAACCATTTTTACTCATCTTAAATTGGGAATTTGTCTATTGCTTTGTGATGAGGATAAGCTATTTACAAGTAGGTGAGGAGATTACATGGGCTATTATCTACATCTCTCTTTCTCCAAAATCCTGGCAGTATGGTGCAGCTCAGAACTTTAATCCCATGTCTACAAGATAAAGCTTTATTGTCAGAAGATTTAACAATATGCCTGTTGTTTTGTACCGCTGTCCAGCTTGGTAGTTAGAGCAGCAGGACGGGAAATGCTGTGAGGAAGACGTGACATTTATGAGACAGATGATACATTTGGTGTTGGGGCAATTTTTCTCCACTTCAAATAAATCACTGGAAGAGGGAAAGAGAAATCAGTGGGTTACAGTAAGTTTTATTATTGGTGTTAACATAAAAATTAATGTCCAGCCGCATTATTTCTTAAAGCAGCATTTTGTAATTTTCCAGAATTTGTCCAGTTCTCCACAAAATAAGTCAAGGTCAGCAGAATTTCTAAAGGTTTCAGAGCCTTATGGTATTTTTCTTACACTTCTACTGTAAAGCAAATGGGAGCTGCACAGCAAAACGATTCAGTGCCTTAAGATGAAGACCAGGAGATGAGTCTCATCCCCTGGGTTCCCTTGCAACGTGCAACTCATTTAACCCCCCTGTGCTGTGGCCTGTTGGGAACAAACCTGCTGACAAATGGGGCTTGTAGGGTTTGTTTCATTAACATTTGGAAATACTTTGATTCTTTGAGTGACCGGTATTTTAAAAGAGAAATTGGCAGTATTTGTGTAAAGAACAAAGTGGGACTTTTGCTGCAAGTTAAGATAGGATTGAAGCCAAGTTTAATGTATCTTCTATATTCATACAGCTTTTTGCATAATTTATTTAAGGCAAATATTATCAGGGTAAAAAATCTCAAACCATAATTACATACATAAAAAGAAAAAATTAGTGCCCCCATAATATTTTGGATAGCAATGATACAAATTACTTTTTTCAGTAAGAACTATTTTGAACTAAGATCAGGTTTTATAGCTTGTTCTCTGTAATTTTTATTTCTGTTTATGAGCATACACTTCTTAAGCTGCACTGTTGCTGTTCAAGCAGTTTTATAGGATTGTTCACAAACAAACTTTTTTTTACTTAAAATGCAGAACAACCTTTCTTCCTTTCCTTTAAGGTTATTCCATTTAGAGAAACATATTGACTTCTTAACTTATTAGAAACAAATTAATTGAAAACTAGCAATTGGTAGGAGGACATAAAGACACTCTGAAGAGAATGACCACTGTGGAAGTTCAGCATCTGAAACCTGCAGCAGCTGTCTCTTCCCATTCCTGCTGTCTGGTTTAGCTGCATTTTGGGCTCAGAGCTCAAGAATAAAGCAGCATTGCCCTCGTGTGCAATAAAAGAACAACAATTTGGTTGTTGAAAGCAGCTCTGTGAAATGTTATGAAACTTTCAGATTTAAAGCCAGGTTTTGCATTAAATGATTGACAAGTCAGGGGCTGGAGAATTTTGGTAGAAGATTTTTAAATTCTTTCACACCTATTAATATTGGGGTAAATTAATTGTTTGACACTTGTCATCCAACAGTTTATTCGTAAGTGCAGCAGCATTTCAGAATGAAATTCCAGTTTGGTTTTGGAAGTGTCTTGAAGCATAATTGATACTGAGTTTTATCTTCTCTCTATTAATTGAGACTAAACTTTGGCTGGGGCCCATTTTTTAATTGGATATCCTTAAATAATATAAATGACCAACAAAATAGTAATTATGAATGTCTAGAGGTTCCTAATTGTGTAATGGACTCCATGACTAAAGTGTAAGAGCCAGTATGGTCTTCAAGAGTTAAAGTTGATATTTTTAACCTTAAAATTGGAGGGTCTTATTGTTGTTTCAGTCTGTATTCTTACCTTAATGGTTCTTTACCCATTGCACTCTGCAGTTATTCTCTGTGCACCATTTTTCAGTAATATTTCACATCCCACTTCTTTGCAACTCAGCAGGTAATTACCAGTACTGATCCCTTTCCCCATCAGAGTGCTGCATGATATTCAAACTGGTTCCACATGAGCAGTTTTCTACTGAATTAACACATCCTAAATTTGATGATGTTTAATTTTGTATTATTGCACTGCCAAATTGAGCTTTTGGGGTTATTCGTTGATAATCCAAGTACATTCATTTGTCACCCAGAAGTTGTAAGAAAATGGAAAAGGTTTATACTTGAAACAGGTTACTTTTTATATGTTGATGATGCCCTGATTTTTGTAAAGCAAAAATTGAGTTCTTGCTTCTGTATCCTGGTGCACTATCATGGATTCATTTTCCATGGTTGCATACTGTTGATGCCTCAGTATTTTTAATAAAAGTTAACGTTTGTCAACTTGTTTATATGAGGCAAATTGAGGAAATTAAGATGTGCTAACATTTAAAAAAAAATCACTTGCAGACATAAACTGTTGAGATCTAGCTTGATTAAAATGAATCCTCCTCCTTCATACTCACGTAAAATAAATGTAACACACAGATGCATATTTTTGTCTAGTTTAAAGGCAGATTTCTTTTTTGGCTCAAAGCTTGTGTACCATAAGGAGTGTTTTTATAATTGGATTTACTCTGGAGGAAAGCCTTGCATCAGAGGGCAGCCTGGCTGTGGGCTGGAGTGAACGTGCTGGTGGCCGGAGCTGGAAAGCTGATTTGGGGGTGTGATGCAAAGTTTAGAGCAACATCAGTAATCAATAACCACCTGCTTTACAAAGCCTCCTGCTTCAGGCCTTCCGCTGGCTTGGGGATCTCTGGAGATAACAGCTTTGGAATTAAAAGCAGTTAACAGCTTCCGAAAGGGAAGAAAATTATGGGAAATGCATTGGGTTTTTCATGCCAGTGGTTTAACGTGTGGTTAAATAAAGTTGTGGCTTTGCCATTCGCGGCCCCTCGCTTGTCTCGACGGCCTTGTGCAGAAATGGTGACAGTTGACAGCTGTTGTTCCCTTAATAAGATTAAAGTAAAGAAATTAGTTGTGCTGTCTCTAATCTGCCATTTAACACTGCGAACCACCTGGGGACACTTCTGTGCTGACACTCCCCGTGCTGAATTCCAGGCAGGCCGTGGAAGCAAAGCAGAGTTGAGCGCGTGCCGTGATCAGAATGTGTTCAGACGAGCTGCTGTTAGCAAGCTTATGGTATCAATTAAATCAACCCTCTTTATTGTTGTGAAAAATTAATTTGACATCCATTTGCTCACAGCACCTTTTCAAATGCATTATCAGAGTCTCGGAAAATGCCGCTACTCTTTGTGACATGAGGTTCAGTTGGGAAATACAAAAGCATGATGCGTTCTTACAGTGGAATTTGGGCTTTATATAAAGTGGGAAGTTTTTGTGTTTTCAAGTGTAAAATAAATGATCCTCTTAGGAATTAGGAATCCCATATATCAAAAAGCATTTATTGCAGTGAATTACCTAAATCACCTCAGAACTCTGAAATGCTGTCAAAATTAACCTACAAGTTCATATTTGACACTTTGGATGAATTATAATGTTTATATTTAAATAGAATTGATCTTTATTTTAGAATAGCTGATAAAATGATAGAAGCTGATTTAAAGCATTTTCTGAACAGAACATAGAGACTACCAATATAGCTTCTCCTCTCTCCTTATAAACACACCTGCGCAAGGGAATAATCTTCATGAAAGGTAGAAGTAGGTGCCTAATGAAAATATTTTTCAACATTACTGAGGGAAGGGAACTAAATACCTTTTTACAGTCAGCAGAGGAAAAGAGAATAGTGTTGCAATGCAAATTTTAAAAAATCCACGTGAAGCATGCTGCATGAATTATCTATAGGCGTTATGCTTGTAGGGAAAAAATTAGGTGAAATAGATGAAAATTAACCTGCATTTGTTTAATAAGTAATTATTTAATACTGTTTTCACATCATATGGACTGCAGATTGAAACTGATTTAATTGGGCAAAAGACTAAAATTAATTACCAGTACTGTTAAATTAATATAACTGGTAATAAGGTGATACTCAGAAAAGGAGGGAAAGTATAAATGTTCATTCACTTCTTTTCTAAGTTCTCCAGCTGAAGAGAAGACAGTCCAGCCATACCAATAAAAAAACTTTTACTCCACTTTTTCTGGCCTCTGAGTATTTCCAGCTTTCCTGGGCTTGAGAAATTCAATGTATGTATGTGAGATGCTTCCATTTCAGCTCTGGGAAGCCAGGCTGAGTGACCAGATGCCTCAGAAATGAACCCAGCATCAGTAAAGCCATAGTCCTTGTTGTGTAAATAATTTTGTTGTTTCAAAAAATATTTTAGGAGAAAGATAAAGCCTAAAACTCAGCTCCAGAAGTATGCTGAATTCGTCTGCAGCTTGTTCTGTTAAATACCAGCTTTGATGATTTCGATGCAGTAACTTGGTGTTTGTTGCAGTCCCACTTTTGTATGACCTTTCAACAGTGCTCATAATTTATTTTCTTCTTTGGAGCTTATTTGAACTTAGCCACATTTTTTCACATGTTGAGAAAAGCCCAACAAAGTAAAAGTTCTTTTCCTTTTGGTTTACTTTAGACAAACAACTTGAATGTCTAGCCATCTGTATTTATTATTGGCTATATTTATGATGCATTTGTGTTGTGTGTCTCTGTGCGTTTGTACAGTAACAGTGATGGCTTTCGTAGTGAGCAAAGCTCAAGAAACAAATTTTTTGTTTATTCTGAAATAGGATTCTCTTTGGTAAGATTAATCTCTGTGAGAATATTCTCAAGGACTGGTCCCAGCTTCCCTGCAAGTCCTGTTTTGAGAAGAACGCTTTAATTGGAGCAGATGGAAATCACTGCACAAGATGCAAAGAACAATTGTGCACATGCTTGTGATTTTGTGTGCTTACCATTGCAAAGCTGTCACCTCTCCCCCCAGCCATAGGTGTAGCTCAGCTGATGCTGCTGGAGCTGTGCATTAGCAGCTGGAGGCTCTGTGCTGGAGTGGGTGACAACCTGTCACTGGAACTTCGGGGACAGGGCTCTCTCTCACCTGCTGGGGTTTGCCCCTTCCTTGGTCATCCCCGTTCCTTGCGTTGGGGCACAGGCACTGCTGTGAGCTTCTCTCTAAAGCTGGTCCTGCTGGGCTGGGAATTGCTCTCAGTTACATCACACAGGGTTGCTCTTGAAGGTCCTGCCAGGAAAGAGTTCATTGTGTGCTATAGCTGTAAGCCACACAAAAAAATAGTACTACCAAATTATGGAATTGGCCAACATTCTGTATCAGCTTTGGTAAGAGTTTTGAATAGAGAAGAGTCCAGTACCCATAGAGTGCATGCCTTCTGATAAGTATGGCTTCCTATTTTGAAGTTATTTCATTTATTTATTTTAAGGTATTAGTTCCGCTTGGAATCCCAGGTTGAAGAAATGAATGTGAATTGCTGAAAGGCTGTTTTGCAATGTGATGCCATTTATTTGCTTTTAATTTACTGAAGAATGTAAATTCTAATTTTTCTTCCCTTCTAATTTTTTAGGTCACTGTGCAGTACAGTAAATGTTTATAGCCTCGCCTGCAGCAACTGCATAGAAAACTGCACCTATGTTCTCTTTAGTAATAAGATCACTTTTCTGATGGACCTGTTGATACACCAGTTTACGGTAGGTAAAAGAACTTTTTTCATGTAGAAATTTTTGCATGCTTCAATAACGTGTTCAAGTATTTAGAGTGTAAGAACACCAGGAGGTAAATAAGCATAAAGGCTTGAAAAAATAAGATTGGTTTCTTGTTTGTATTTGGTGGCTGTATCTACTATACTCTATAGAAAGGGATATATTTGCTTGTCCTGATAATTTCTGCAAAAGAATATGAGCCAGGAACTCTAGTGAGTGGATATTGTTCTATCTTTAATGTTTTTTGAGGTTGTTTTCTTTAATTCACCCTATAGGAATATTTAAATTACAGACTATAATGAGTTGCTGTGTGTGTTTGATTCCTACTTGTTTCAGTGTCAGGAATCTCAGTCAGGTCAATACGTTTGCCAGGGTTTGATTTGCTGAAGTGCTTAAATAGGACTCTTTAGCAATGAAAGTTTTAATTTTCCAATGTTTCATTTAATTTGAAATGTCATTAAATATTTTATTTGAAAACTCATTTTTAATTCATAGTGACCTGCTCATCATAAGATATTTAGTCTTGGTTTTCTACTTATAAATTGTGCGTATGTATTTTCATGAGCCAAGCAGTTTGTTAATTGAAAAGTTATGTACATACTTTTAATAATTTAAGTGACGCTGTTAGAATCAACAAGCCACAGGACTGTTGATGAACACTTAAAAAAGATAGTCCGAGGTCCCTGACACAAAGGAAAGCCAAGTGCAACCTGTGCATTCTCCTCTAAGCAGCTGCCAGCTCATTGTTCCTGGGCAGATCTTTCGAGAGGATTGCAGGTATTAGGTTTCAGCTGTCTCAGTGAAAGGTGCGTGGCTGTGCCGGGCAGTGCCGGCTCTGCGGGGCAGGGCTCGGGGGAATTACCCAGAGGGGAAATCCCTCGGCTCCTCACCAGTGACAAGGTTCCCTCTGCTGCCAGAGCCCTGCCCTGCTGCGGCAGAGTGCTGGGGAGTGACCTGTGCCTTTCCTGCAGGAATACAGAGGGTATTTCTTAGGCAAAGTTGGCCACCTAGAGCTCAGAGATACTACAGGAGGAAAATTTACTGCACTTAGAGCTCTTTTCAGTCTGTTGCCAAATACTACCCTTGAATTGCAGCAAAACTGTAATTAAAGCTTAATGTTTCCCATGATCCACAGTGGACTTTTCTTTCCTATACAGAAAGTCTCTTATGTTCTCTTCATGCAGAATTGGCCCTTAAACCAGGATATCTTCATAGTTCCATGAAGTGCATATTTGAGTACGAAACGCAAAAACAGTGCTGCTTTTCTAACCCTGATTTTTCTCTCTTGAAAATATAATAAATCAGATCAAGTTTGAATTTTTCTTTTTTTTACAAAAAAGAAATTTACAAAATGAGAGCAGCTCTGAATACCAAAATACTAAAATATACCCCCAGAGACTTTTAACTGCCTCCAGTTTTCCTGGTTGGATGAGCTGTGTGATGCAGCCTTTGCCCATGTCATGTGTATTTCCACTTACTGTTGGAAAATAAAGCCCAAGTAATACCAGGAGTAATAAATGAGAATGTATATTTGCAAGGTTTTAACAAATTGTTAAACAAGTACACCAATATTTGCTGAACACAGAAACAGTACTGTTTTGAGAAGCATTTCAATATAATCTTGAATACATCCAGTATGAACCTTATTTCCAACCAGTTTCACGTGGATTTAGTTTTGGGTTGAGAGGGGTTTTGTGTGTGTGACATGCAGCCTGTCCAGGTTAATAGTTTAAAGTGTCCTGTTTAGACCTTTACCTCCTACCTAAAGGGACTAGTAGGAAACCTTCTGTAGACTGACTTAGCTTTTTACCTTCCTTAGCCTCCTTAGCTCAGGTAATGCCTAAGTCGGTGTCTGTTCGGGCCAGCACTGGTGTTTCCTGATTTCCATGATTAATGGATCAAACCTTCCCACCTACATTAATACAAGTCCTGTACTGGAGTTGTAACTTCATTTATTTACTGCTATCTCTGCTCTTCTTTGCTGTAGCCAGAGCATGGTTGCAAAATAATTGCAGCTTTTCTAGTTGTCTATTTTGGAAGGTTTCACACCAACAAAAACAAGTAATTAATGGAGCTGTAAGCATGTAAGGATATTATATTTTGGAGGGTTTATTTCCAGTCAAGTGACAGCTGTCATATACTTTTCATGAAGATACCTGAGAAGCCATGCATATAAACCATACCTGTCTGTGTGATATGATCAATGTGATTATTTTTAAGGCAATCTTTGAATGCATACTATCTGAAAATTCTAAGTGACATGATTAGTGAATGTGCAATGAACATTAAGTTAAGTAGCAATCAAACCAATGTAGGGATCAAAAGACATTTGTTTGTTACTTTTTCCTTCTCCAAAATACAGTGCTTAAATTTGGACTATATTTTAGGTAAGTGGCCTATGAAATTTTACTGGGTTTAAGTTAATCTGACTATCTAGTCACAGGAAAGTAATTTTTCTCCTCCATTTCTTGCCTGGAATGTGCTGCTGTTAAATTTGTGTACTTCAGAATGACAGTATACATCCTATTGCAGTTTCTTAACTATTTGTGGTCAGTTTTTTCTCTTCTGTGCTGTTTCAGATAAGGCAGCCCTGTGTTTGCATTGATGATGACAAGATCTGTGCAGTCCAGGGCACATCTGTGCTCCTTGGCTGTTCTAGTCCATTTTGAAATTACATCTGTCTCCATAGGGTTCAGCTGTGTGGCACTGACAGTTCGCTTAGTCCTTGATAACAAGCCCATGTGGAGAGTAGTAAATCCTGGAGTAGAAGAGGTTTAAACATGCTAAAGTGTTTAGGGGTAGGGAATTTAAAATTGGAACCTTCACCTGCACCATCTCAAGCCCATGCACTTTCTGGGCCATTTCCATTCTTTAGTTCACTAGTTGCTACATAGAAACTCTGACATCCTACTGATATTTCTGAGATATGTTTTTCAGAGGGTTTTTGAGGCAAGCCCAATGACTACACATGCAAAAAGCACAAAATCACCACTGTTAATGGGAGAATGATACAAAATAGGCGCCCAAATGAAGAAAAAGTTGAGTGCTTCAAAAGGACTGAAGTCTTTCTATTTAGGTTTATCAACTCTGCATTTGAAATTCTTCATGGCTGTGGAGGACTGTGCCTTTTATAAAATAAAAACATGAATGAGTTGTCAGTATTGGACCTCTACATTGCTAACTGGAAATTATTTGGTGTTTTTTGTTAGCACAGGAGGAGAATGTGCTCTGATCTGCAGAGGTATTTTGGTGACATGAGTCAGAACAAAGTAGCATTTTCAGCTATATTAAATGTGTGCCTAAGTGCTTTACTGGATTGGGGCCATATTGTGCAGCATCTTACAGGATTAAGCCCAAGATGCTGGGCAGAGCTGAAGAGCTTATGGCAGTTCTGCACAAGCATGGGAATCCCTACACAGGGAATGCGCTGAGTAGCTCAGCACTTGTATGGAGGCTGCAGCAGAGCTGACAGTCAGGGTCACCAGAGCCTTCCGATCCAAGAGCTGACTTAAAGCAGGAGTCTTGGTTAGGGCAGCATAGTCAGCCATCAGAAAAGGTAAAATAGCATTTAGATGTTGGATGTGTCAAGTAATTGGACAGTAGTTACATATTTCCTAATTTTCCATTGTGATTTTAAAGTGTTTTATACCAATTACTCAACAAATCAGTTTTAAGAATGTAATCACACCTGTAAATTTGTGTCATTTAAACTGTTAAACCTGTTAAACCTCAGGAATGTGGAATGCTTTGACATTTACTCATCCAAAGGCCTTGTTCAACAGTTCCCCTGGATATTATTAACTCCTTGTGTAATCAACACAAAGAAACCAGAGCATGAAAGCTTTCATAATTACACTATTAAATCTTAAGATTTCCTACCCCCTTGCTTGATATAATAATCAACAAGCAAGTACTCCAATTAATTTTGCTTCTGAGAGCACACCAATTAATTTTGAACATAAATCTCAACACACTTTTGCACTATCCCATTAATTACTTCTTTGGTAAAAGAGCTGATCTTTTGTCACTCATTTGAGTTAGTATAAAAGGAAAATCTTAAAGGAATTAAGTTCAAATTTACCCATTTTCTGTAAAACAGTATTTCCTTCTATCTCTTGACATACACCATGTAAAAAATCCCATTTGTTCTCCCTTTATATTAACACACACAAATTTTTCCAAAAAATTTAGCAGGAAAAATAAGCTCTGCAATAAATGACTGTAACAAGTGCCAGATCTATTTATTTTACTAATTAGGAAGAGCAATTTTATTTCAAAGCATGAACTTTTATAGCTAAGGGCTATATATTTGGAATGTATGCTTCCCTGTGTACATTGAACTAGAAGACAAAAACAGACATTATCCACTCATAGTACTGTTCATTACAGCAAATAGAAGGCTCTGCTGCAAGATATTATTAAATCTTTTAAGAAATAGCATATATAATATTTTACCTTAGGTGAAAAAACAGTGAGTAGCATATGTTAGCAATTTTTAAAACCTAATGTTCTGAGTATAAAATCACCGCATTTAAGTTGATTTACACATTGCAAAGCTTAATCTATCTGTTTCAGTGAGCAATTGGTATCATTAGGCATGAACTATTTTAGTCAACAAATGTTACTGGAGCGACGTAGTATTGTTTTTCCTATTGAACTTGAATAAGCAGCTAAAGACTTCTCACTTGCTCTCTTGGCTCATCACCAGAAACAGACCATTACAATGAGTTTTAAGTACCAGCACAAGGCTCAGAGCTAATGAATAATAAAGAAATGTGCATGTTGTTCTTTGTCACCAAGTGTTACCAAATCCCTCCTGATACCTATACGGGGAGGAACGGTTTTCACTGACCTCTCTTGCATATACGGAGTGTAAATGATTTTAACCTGGAAGGAAAATGACATTTCAGCCACTGTTGATCCCGGATGCCTGTGTCAGGCCTCGGGCTGTGGCAGAGCAGGGGCTGCACAGAGCTCTGCGGGTGCAGGGGCCCGGCAGCCTCGGCCATGGGGATGTTCCCAGAGCCCCAGGCCCTGGCTGCTGGAGCTGTGCTGCCGGTGTCTGCCTCTAACACTGACTGCAGGACTTGCACACACACTCCACTTACTGTTTGATCGTAATAGGGCAGGATTTCAGCTGGATGAATTACCTTGGACTGCAGAAATGGAAAAACAAAATTAATTTTTTTTAAATTATACTCTGCATGAGGATTTTCTTCCGGATCTGTATCCTGCATATAGATTTTCTTCAGATTTACATGTTGTACAGCTCCACTTCTTTAGGAGTGGGCTCTAGTTTAATGATTTAGAAAAATAAGATGCTTCTGAGGTCTGTTCAGAGAGAACTGGGTGTTGTGCTTCTGACGTGATTGACAGGTGGGATGTGACCTCTGATGGACACGTGCGGTGGTCACTGGTGATGTTTTATGCATAAGAACACAATCGTACTACTGACACATACTCTGCTGCTATCAGGCTTCCTTAGTTCTCAGACACTGCATTCTTCTGGCGTGATTTATTCTGGTCCAGCTTGAATTATGTGCTTTACCTTATCTTATACCTGGAATGGTTTGATGTTCATCAGCACTGCTAGAATATTACTTTATTATTACTTTTGGTGTAGGCCTATGCAAATTTCTAAATGTTTCTCTACAGTCTTTGGTTAGTTTTACTGAATTCTGGTTGTTTGTGGTTTTTTTCTCTTTACTTAGGTTAGTGTTCCAGATGACCATAATGCTACTGCAGGCAGAAGTGTAAATAAGCAGGTATTTGAAGGTTTAACAACAGGACTTCTGAGGGTAACTGCTGTGGTTTTCAGATGTCTGATCTCCAGCTTCCCAGAAGGAAACAACCACTCTACTGCACTGAAGATATTACCAGAAGTGAAAAGTAAATCCTCACAAGTGGAAGCCTTCAGCAGCAGAGTCCAAGACCTAATCAGGTTTAAAAAAAGATAATGAAACTTTTCTAAGTATTCTTTATGAGAGAGAAAACAAATTGCACTGATTTAAAAGAGGAACAAACTGCTTTAACTCCTAATGTAGTAAGAGTAGTTTGTATGTGTAGTCAAGAAGGCTATTGAAATGCTTTATTCTCAATCAGAAATGTTCTTTAAAAAACTGCAGACACAGAAATACAGAAGCCCAAAAATGTTTTATCTTTGGACATGTTTTTTTGTGTCCTTTTCATTAATTTTCTCTCCTGATTGCCTAGGAGCCAGCTTCCATATTTTCATTATTTTCTCTCAGTTCTCTATGCGAACTGTGTGTGCCCATTGCCTGTGGTCTCTCATATCATACATGCATTCATATAAGCTTGTCAGAAAATATACACTTCCTGTTATGAAGATCACCCAGTCATTCCTATAATCTGATCCTGTCATGTAGCTGCATTTTAATGAACCTGAATATATTAGTATATATATAATTGTATATATGTGTATATATATGTAAAACCAATATATAATATATAATGTACCAACAGTACATTAGATTTGCTAAAAGTATATCTTTTCACTAGTAAACTATATAAATAGTTATCAACAAATTATCATATAAATAATTATCAATGTGTCTTCAGCCCTCTGAAGAAATGAAATTTTTCTTTATATATGACTGAAAACATGTCACAGTGAGCCTTCAGACTTTTCCAAGTGTGGTGTGATACTGATGGAGAGCAGGAGGACAGCTGGAGGAAGAAAGCAAAACAAATAGTTGTCATAGATACCAGTGACCTCTAAAACTTTCATGCTCTCATGTAACCCTCCTTCTCCCTGAACAGGTTTTGATAGAGTGTGAAATTTCAGGATGTTGTATCCTGCCCATTTATGAATGGGAGGGTGGGAGGTCTGTGCTGAGCAGACATCTGACACTGACTGGGCCAAGCACAGGCATACCCTAAAGATAAGGAGAGACATGAGAATCCGACCAGGTCCCTCACCTGAGGCACTTTAGAGGATCTGGTTATAAATGGGGAATGAAAGGCATGATGACAAGGTAATAGTGCAATTAGGAAAAAAAAGAGAGAGGACATTTTAAACCAGTCAAAAACAGACAAATTCTGTCATTAATGAGAATCTTTCACCTCTAGGTCATTGTATCGTATGTCATGGGGAGTTGATTAAGTGAGAGTTTTAGGAAGATGGGGGAAGAAAAAGGAACATTGAAAAAAATTTTTTTTCTATTTGGGATTATTAGACCTGATGCATAAACACCAATTATCTATGTGCTGTCTGGGTATCAAAAGGGTAGCCAGGTTACTTCAGCTGTGCTCCTGTGGGTAAAAAGAGATGGAGGCAATAGATTAGAGAGCTTTGACATTCCACTTGTCTGTGTGCTCAATTCCTCAAGGAAAGGAGTGCTCCATGCATCTTCTTCTTGTCTCCGGATGCCAGTGAAGAATAGTCCCAGCAGACTGAAAGCTCTCATCCATTTCCTCTCTGCCAGAAGAGCAGCTGCTTTGTACCCAGGTGTGGGTGTAAAGGAGGGGAACAGTGGGCACAGTTTGCAGGTGTCAGTGACACTGCAGAAATGCTCCTAGGGAAGAGAATATTGGTGAGAAAGGTTGTGCCTTTTTGTGAGTCACCATCTATCAGTATTAGCTCTATTTTATTTAGTTCTTCCTCTCCCCTCTTATTTCTCTGAGCTATTTCCAGCACTCAGCATTTCTCTGTGACTGTGATGTATCTAACACCCAGCTCTGTTCCTGGAATTATTCCACTAATGCAGGGAGCTTGTTTATCACCTGTATGATCAGGTGGATTGCTTAGATCAAAATCTGCAAGAAACTTAATGCTGGCAACCTTTCATGTTGCTAAATAGAACAGGCAAATTTACCTGCACAATGAGCATGCCATTAATAAGCTTTTTGCATCTTTAAGTGTTTTTAACTGCTGTACTTCAGCAGCTTTAAAAATCTTCCATGCTGCAGTTCAACTTCTTGCTTTATGTCCAGTGTGTTTTTATGCTTAATTCCTTCACTTCTTCCAAAAGCTTTGTGTCAATAGGGTGGATGTTGGCAGAAGGTCTCACTTCTAACCCTGAAGAGAAATCTGTCTTTGAGCAGCAACAGTGGCTGAAAAGGATGAGGTTTTCTTCCCTAATGTTAAAACCCTCTGTTTTTTCAGAATCAGACTGTAAGACATGTTGAGAGCAAATAGTTCTTTTTAATAAATGCTTGTACTGCTTCTGTGAGAAGCATTATCTGATGAGTAGTTTTTATTTACTAGAATCAATATTACTTAATAATGTTCCCCATTGAGTCAAGTCAGGGTGGTCCAGACATGATGTTAGCTTCAAGCCAGTGGTGTTCCCTTCTCAAGGAGCCGGTGTTCTAAGAGCCATCTCTGCCAAGTGGACTTGAGCAGCAAGTAGAGCAGCTGGTAGGACAGTGATGTCCGAGCAGGAGGGTTTAGTGTGGACACTCAGTGAAAGAGCAGTGGATCATTTGTTGGTGTCTGAAGGCAGTTGCTTCCCCGTGGCTTTAAAGTGAGGTGGAGGCACAGGATAAAACAGCAGTTCTTCTGATTTTGCAAGAGGTTTCTCCTACTTTGTAAGAGCGGAGGAAAATACAAAGAAAAATGGAGGGGAAAGAAAGGGAGTTGATTGCAGTGGGACCGTTGTGTCCACAAAGAGAGTTGGTCTCACCTAAGTCACCAGAATATGGTGGTTGAGATGGGCTGAAGTCTGAGAAGTTGGGTGCTTGTGTTAGAAAAGGAAATTAGGTAAAGTGAGGTGGTATCAGCAAAGGGACTTGGAACAAGTCTGAATGTATCTGTGCACAGTGTAAATGAAGATGATAATTATCAAATTATGAGAACCTACTGTGGACAGAGAGATCTTGGTACAAGGGTGAAGAGCAGATGTTTTTGGCATAGGTTTCCAAGCTATTTGAAATTCAAAGAAGGAACTTCAGCAGTTGTGATCTGAAGATTAGCAATGATGGCCTGGTCAACCACAATAAAAAAGAAAGGAGTTTTCAGTTTAAAAAAAAAAGTCACTACATGGGTTTCTCCATACTGAATTTGGTTGAGTCCTGAGGAGGTTTTTTGGTCCTGATCCTTCTATACTGATGGTAGAAGGTTGCCAGTATTCTGTTAGTCCCTGAGATGTTGCATATGTGTTTATAAGAGGNGAATTTGGTTGAGTCCTGAGGAGGTTTTTTGGTCCTGATCCTTCTATACTGATGGTAGAAGGTTGCCAGTATTCTGTTAGTCCCTGAGATGTTGCATATGTGTTTATAAGAGGGGAACAAAGCCCAACAATTGGGCAGTAGTTGCTATGATATATGTATTGCAATAAAACATTATCTGGGTAACATCATTGTATTCTTGCATTAGTATGTTCTACAGAGTTTACTTCTGCTTTGTAAAAAGAAATTGTGCTGTTGCAGAGCTACCAAGATTATTGTAAATCATTTAACTATGGCAAAATTCCATTGTCCTTCTAACAGTATGCTAAAATAAACATTTACACTCATCTTTCATGTACAGTATAATACAAATTATCCTACACCAGACAGATCTCTTAACAAAAACTACTGATAGTCACAAAGAGCCAGATCTGAAGTTTGTGTCATTGGAATTGTTTTATTGAAACCTTTCAGAAAGAGTATTTAAATAATCACAACTTGCATTTTGTGTGGTTTATAGTAGAGAAGCAAAAATTACTTCTTTTGCAAGGTTACCAAAACTGATGTGGAACTATTTTTTGTAATACACTTTTTCCTCTGTTTGTAGTTATGTGGTGAACATAGGATTGGTGGACAAGCTGTGTTGCTGTTTCCTGTCTGTTCAAGGCCCTGTTGATGAGAACCCCAAAATAGCAAGTTTTCTGCAGAATGCCACGGCAGTGTTGCATGGAATTTGCCAGCTGTGTTTTGCTGTCACTGGAAGGTGGGTGCACGGGCTCTGTCAGCTCAAAACGTGTTGGTGAGGCAGTGGCATCCTGCTGGGGCTGCCAAGCTGAGCTGTCCTGCTGCAGGACACACAGGAATAGCTGGGAAAGAGACAGTGCAGAGATTGACTCTGTTCACCTTCTCAGCAGCAAACTGATCTGTTACCTGCACCGGGGCTTGATTCCTGTAACTCATTTATCAGAATTGCAAACTTTACCTCATTTACTCATCGTTCCACACGGGGTTTTACCACTGATAGTTTTAAGTGTCCAATCCTAAGGACTTTAAGCGGTATTTTATTATCAGCTAAAATCAACTCTTAATTGGTTTGTCTCTAGAGCAGCCTAATTCAGCTCTTGTTCTTTAGAATACCACTGTCAGTAAGGGAATACTATTTTGTATAAAGAAAGCTATTACTAGATTTGTCAGGGAATTTTCTAATGCAAAATGTTTGTTGTTGTAACCAAACCATGGTTGTGGGAAGTGTGCATATGGGGTATGAGCCTGCCAGCAAATCTGGGCTTCTGTGGTCAGTGTAGGACAGCCTGACACACGTGAGGGTCAAAATGTCAGAGCTTTGGGCTGCACCTACTAGAGCCTACCACTGTTACTGTTACACATTTCAGGACAAATCAAAGTTGGCAAAACTTACAGTGCATTCCTGAAGGGTAAAATGATGCTGAGGTTGAAAAACCAGAGCTAGTAAAACACAGGATAAGAAACAAAGCTGTAGGTAAGAGCTGTTGCTGGTAGCCAGGGACACAGACACATGGAAAAAGAATTGCAAGAAATACGAGCCCAAAGAGACCATCCCAACTTACTGAAATTTCCCTTTCTGAAAGCTGCCAACTTGGCATTTTAAATTCCAGGAGAGCTCTGCCAGAAGTCAAATCCTCACTAAATAAAATAATAAAAAAATCACCCTTCTGTTAGTGGAATAATAGTTCTAGCTCAGAGTGAGTAATACAATATTTGCAATTTCTGGAGAAGGCACACACTTCACCAAAATATTGGAGATCTTTGCACCTCAAAATAGTACAGCACTGCACAAGTACATCCTTCAAGAACATCTGTTCTTTGTAGCAGCAGAATAATTTTGGAGGGTTCAGTGTTTTTCTTCACAATTACACCAAGAAGTATCTGATCCTACCACCTCCATAAACAGCAACACTTCGGATTTTATCCAAAGGTGCCGGTTGTTCGTGATTTCCAGGTTAGATTGTTCATTTGAGCATGAAAAGAAATGAGAGAAATTAATTTGGAGATCTCAAAACTGTTGTCTCTCACTTTCAGATCAAGCTTTGATGTAACTGATTAGAAGGGCAGTTTAAATCACGTGTCTGTCATCGCCCAAGTCCACTCTCATTTAAGCAGTGAATGCAGAGTGTAATTCTGTTGTGTTACAGAAGTCCTCAGTGTTGGAGGTGATTTAAATGGAAAAAGGTACTGCCAAACACAGATTAAGGGGGCAGAAACAGAGCTCAAATTTATTGAATTCTTAACTATGTCACACTACAGTAATACATGATGTGTGATACCTGATCTGCAGTACAAAAGATGGCCCCTCTCTGAGAAATACAGATGCCTCTTTCATTCCTGGTGAATGGTGGTAGGAGGCAATGCAGCCTTTTCAGTCAGCTTTTCTCATTCTCCAACTCAGTTGACACATACGTGAGCACCAAACCAACTCTGCCTGTTCACCCCTCTGTACATCCCAGCCACCGACCACTCTGGTCAGCAAACTTCTGAAGCTGTTACTGAAAAGCCCAGGAAGTGCTCTGAAGAGAAGTTTTGTCAAATTTATGCCAGGCTTTCACCATTGTTACAAGAGCAATTTTGAAATGTCCTTTTGTTATATCCTCCCATATATGATGGTTCCAGGTGTGAAACTTCTTTATGCTCTTTGATGGTAAGGGGGGGAGATGGGAAACACAATTAATTTTTTTGGGTAGAACTATTTCAGGCTGTTTTCTGTCATATAAGGAATTGTCATTCCATATTAAAGTCATGAGTGCACTTCCATAGGGTGCTGTCTGTTCTGTGTGCAGATCTCAGCACGCAGCATTGAGTGCCACAGTGGGAAGCTGAGACAGGACAGTAAATATTGGGTGGGGGACCAGGACCACCTGAGGGCTCAAAGCAACCCAGCACAATGAAATCCTTTATGAGCTGTGGGATCCTCCTCCTGTGCCTGCAGACCCCACCAGGTTGTTAGGAACTGTACTGCAACTGTCATTTGCCATATCCCCAGAGGGCCAGAAGGTACTGTTTAAAACTCAGGTTTTAAACCATTAAAAGATCCTGTCCTGTGGGTACAAAGTATGTTGGGTCATTTCTGGAGCTCTGATGTAGGAAGAGCTGTCAATCTAGATTTTCCTGTCTTCCTCAAAAGCACATCTCATAAAACTCCCAAATTCAGCAGCATATTTCTAAAGCAAGCTTTGAATTGATACCCAGTGTGGTTTTGGACAGAGATCTCAGTCAAGTCCCTCTCTGCACATACTTCTACATCAGGCAAGGTGTCACAACAATAATGATTATTAGAGAATAGCCTCAAATTAGTTTTTATATATGTATATATAAATCAACATTATGTATTAAATGAGGTCTAGGATTGTTATAATGTAGATGGTAAAATTTTAAGACATGAACGAAGAGATTTCTTTTATTACTGTAGTAGACTTGTAGAAAAAAAAAGTCCAAAATCATGGAGTTAGATACAATAAAGAAAAGTCTTACTAATGCAGAAACATAAATTGGAGGATTTTCAATTTTAAAATCATAAAATGTTATTGAAATAGGGGAATCTATTCTGAACATATGTTATAAACATATCCTATTATAAGAGAGGGATTTTCTTTCCATTAATGATCAAGGTCTTTTAAAAAGATTTAACTTTGATATTGATCTTACTTTCCAACTTATCATTTTTGATACTGGCTAATAAATGCTTGATTGATTCTTCTAATTGAAATTTTGCTGTGGATGAATAGCACATTTTCCAAACACTGTGGAATACATATGAAAGATCAGTGGTTGAAAACCTCAGTAACTTGTAACCCTTTGTCAAGCTTGTTTTGATACTTATTGTCCTCTTCTGTTACACAGTGAGAATCATTGGGGGTGACTTGAGACCTCCAACTGGATGTCCCATTTTTCTGATGCTGTATTGCATCTATTGCTAGCAGTGGAAGTGAGAGTTCCTTCCTCCCTGATGAGTTTAAAAAAAATGGTGCATGAGAGCTGAAAACAGGGTATTGTCCCTTATTTGTATGTAGTGAGAAATAAAACGCAGTATATCTGAATATTGAGCTCTCTCTGCTGAGCAGATGAAACTGGTGTTTGATACTTAGGCTTGAAAATTGTGGCGCTGGTAATGCTTAACTGATTTTTGCTCACTGTTAAGAGTAGCAGTAGCCAGAATTGAAAACAGAAACATTTTTATTTACCTGAAATCAAGCAAAATATTAAATACACTTTCTATGGAATAACAATGGTTTGTATGGCCATATAAGTCTCTTGAAATTTGTGTCAAATTCCAGATGTCCAGTAGCAATGTTCAAGATGATAGCCCTTTTTTCCAGAGTGTATTATTTTAAATATGAGAGATACAAAGCCTGTTTTGGGCCCTCAGGTCCTGAATACACATGTGGAACGTGCTTGGCTTGTACCCACAGGACAGAAAACAATGAGCAGGCTTGGAATGCAGAGAGCATTAATGAAGGTATGGCCATGCTGCCCCAGCTCAGCCTGCCCTAAAAGCAGCAGGGAAGACTAAGTAAAAATCTCTATGGCAAGTCCTCCATCAGCATGGCAAAGGTTTTGCTTATGTTCCTGTCTTTTCCTGTACTGCCCGGGGTTCATCAAGTCTAGATCCCCTTTTTCCCTATTTCTCTGGAACTAAGATTGCTGTCCTAGAAGTTTAGTTGTTGCTTTATGGAGGACTATAGTTACTGCCTTGTTTCACTTTTGCCCATGAGTATGAGTGAATGAATTCATACTAACAGAGTTAATGCAAAGAACAGGCGGAGGCCAAGGGCAGCACTGCAGTGTAAGGGTCAGTCTCTGAGGCAGAATGTTCTCCTTGGGAGCAGTGCAGTGGAGACCAATAACACAGATACAAGGAGGACAGTGCATTGTGCATAAGGGAAATATTGCAAATAATAGTCCCCCAATTATGTAGCTTCTTGGGACACCACCTGGTTAGAAATGTTGCTCTTCTCTCAATTTAAGAAATGCCAGCAAGCTTCTTCATTATCCCAGGAAAATACAGTGTCAGAGC
The DNA here is from genome assembly GCA_013400915.1 of Pardalotus punctatus. Classification (NCBI taxonomy): domain Eukaryota; kingdom Metazoa; phylum Chordata; class Aves; order Passeriformes; family Pardalotidae; genus Pardalotus; species Pardalotus punctatus. Next base: position 112,563 of record VZTX01006768.1, read on the forward strand.
AGTGCAGTGCAGTAAATTGTTGCAGTTACATGTTATCTCAAAGCAGTGGTGGAATATATATAAATCTGTGTCAGCAGCTAATGAAGTTGTGGGTTACCAGCTGCAGTGGCAGAAAGCTGCAGATACAGGGTCTGATCCAGGAAAACGGTGCTTGTCATGTCACAGATCCACAGGGAAGTGGGCTGGTCTCAGTTTTATTACAGTAATTAAGATAATGTCTGTTTTGGCTGCTGGATGCTGAATTGGATGCAAGTCTGTCTGAGCCTTGGTTCTCCTTCTCACCATTTCCAAGGGACAGCAGCTCCAGCAAGAACTGTAAACTAACTCCAACGTGTTCCTGAAATTACTGAAAGGTTTCGCTTCATCGCTTCTGTGGAGCACTGCAATCCCTGGTTTGACAGTGTGAATTGTAGCAAGGTCTGACAGGTGCTAAATACTTCTTTATACTTCTTTATTATTTTTTTTGCCTCTTTATTTTGGCATCTCTTTCTAAATAAAATAATTTAGAAGCAAAAAGTACTGATGTTAGTTTTAAAATCCTAATAATAAAAAACCCCAACAGATTATATTCTAAGCCTCTTGGAAACTCATGTTTCCATTTCACTCCATGTTTTTAATCAGGAGTATACATTTCAAATATACAAACATTATAATGTATACCCTTAGAGAGGCTTGTCTGCTTGTTAGCTCAGCCAGTTTTTAAAACAATATATTTTCAGATATAAACAGTTTGCTCATATTGAAACTTGCAGAAATTGTAGTTTTATACTTGTTCTGCAGAGTATGCTGTTTCTTATCAAGCTGTATTGAATTCCTGTTTTTAATAAATAGTGGTGTATTTTAAGCAATGAAGTACCACTGTTTAATATCTTTCTTTCCTGTGATGGTTATATGCACATTTTTAAATTCTTAAACCCTTTTTGTAAGTTATAAACCCGATACCAGTTCCTGAGACTCCTTGATGGCTGAAGCTGAAAATCACAATGGCAACCCCTAATGAAAATTCTGTGCATTTCATTAAACCTTTTTTTTTAAAGATCCTGCAGGTTGTTTGACCATAATAGAAATATTTGTCTGTTTTTCCATGTTTATAGTTAACACATAATTACAGAGACTGGTGAAGTCTGAAAGCCTGTTTGTTTTCCCAGCTAAATCAGCCAATGTCAAAAACCAGTGAGTCTTGCTTCCCTTCAGGGATTAATTGTAGGGGTGTTGTCCTTATTGACTATTTTACTTTTGCAGCTGTTACAGACTCAGAGACTTTCTTGAAGTTTCTTTAAGTAAGAGAATTAAGAGGAAGTACAGCTCTAGGAATCTCATCTCTTAACTTCAGTTACATAAAATCTGTTTTTCTTGTGTGACATTGTCATCTTATGTTATGAAGGTTTATAGAGGTTTTTGCTTCAGTCTGTCCCAACAGCACTGAATTTTCTTTGGGCTTACCTTTTGAAACTAAAAATCTGCTAAATGTATGAAATCCAGTGCTGACAAAAATTATTTAGGGTAGTAGATGCAGAGGTTCATGCTTTACTTTCCATCATCTCAGACAGACTTTATTCTATTTTAAAGCCCACAGCAAGTACTAATAACTTTTTACTTTTATTGTAAACATTCAGGCTTAACATGATGTAACCAACAGTTCAGCTCAACAGGAGCCAGTGACCTCTTCATATACACATTACTGTAGTACAGGCAACATCAAAAATAAGTTTTTTCTGACAGTTTATTCAATCCATCAGATCTAGAAGACAGATTTTTAATTTCTTTTAACAGCTTTCTCCTGTGGTACAACTTTAAAATTTTTCATCTTTTCTGCGAAAAAACTAATGCTTGCATTTTGAGTTATTTTACGGTGACTTTTTTATGTATATTTTGATTCATTCTCTGCTTCAGAGCAGCACAAAATGGTAAAAGGATTTCATCCAGCAGTGTAAGCTTTCTCATATGGAATTGTTTAAAAATAATGATGGAGTGAGAGTTGAAAGCAAGCTAACTTTAACCTTTGGTAAAATTGGTCAATCTTCTCATTGCACAGAGTCAGAAAAAATTCTGTGAGGTATCGTATGCAGTAATTAATTTGGGGTTATCATTTGACTGTGAGTGTACTTTTCTGTTTTGTACTGCTGAAAAAGCTAAGATTGAAATTAAGAAATACTAGTTGGCAGGAGGAGCTGTGCTCTCATGTGATCCTGTGGCAATAAACATTCTAGTTAGTCGAGTGTAGCTAAGTGATGGTTAGCTCATTTTGGCTACTGCATCCTACAAAATAAATCCTTGGACATCAGAAGGCATTTTGAAGTGAGGAATACCAGGGAGTCCAGAGACACACAAAGCAAAGCTGTGCTCATGGTGGTCCCAGAGTTGTTGGATCCCCCTCCTCTTGCAGCTGTCTGGGCTCGTGCCTCCCTTGCAGCCAGGTTGATGTGCCAGCAGGACGTGGAACTTTGCAGCAGGGATCTGCCTTGAGGCACAGCTGGCACGGCCAGGTGGTGGTGCAGGAAGTGTCTCTGCTGACTCCATTCACACACTTAATGACCACTGAGCTTCAAAATGAAGATTTGAGACATGGATTCCAGGCATAGGGAAAGGAAAGCCATGCCATAAATTGTTGTGCAGCGTAGCCCCACCCAAACACACTTAGAACTCTAGCTTTTTTTCCACTTTTTATTCTTTATTGGAATAAATCTTAGGGTCTTAAGGAGAACAGCCACAACTATGTTGCTTTTGTTCTTACTGTGTTTTACTGAAGATCTAATTCTTCTCTCAGAGACCTGTGAACTCCTTATGCAGCCTGGGGTGGTTTTTGTACAGCACAGGTACCCCTGAGGTAGGACTGGGACATTGATCCTGGAGGTAGCAGCAGAGGGTACTGAGTAGCTTTGTCAGTAGCATTGGATATTCACAGACTGTAAATAGAAATAACTCAGAAATGGCACCCATAAGTGCTAATTTCAGATGAGATCACTCTTTACATTATCTGAAGAACTGCTCTGTAAAGGTAAAGATGTGAGGGAACAGGGTGGGAGCAGATGGGTGCCAGTAGAGCAGGTTGTGTACAGCCCAAATACTGTCCTGTCCTACTCACCTGAGCTCAGGGCTCCTCTGGGACATGGGGAATGCAGGTTCATTATCCTGCTCTGCCTGTTTCTCTCCCTTTGGTCCAAGGAAGTGATGGAGTGCTGTTAACAAACAGAAATTCTCATGGACAGACACTGCTTTGGATGAGGTGGTGCTTTCTTACCTGCTTTATTTGCTTTACTGGACAAAGAGAAAATGACAGAACAAGATGCTGGTTGCCAGAAGTTGGTAGTTGCTGAGCTCATGGTTTAGTTTCTCTTTAGTTTCTCAGTTGCATTTGTCTGTAATCGTAAAAAGCAGGATTAATCAGCCTGCCTAGGATCTGTGTTGGAAATGTCACTGGAGCCAGTGTTTGTAACAGAGGGTGCAAGGTGCTCCTGATACAGCTACAGAAGAGATTATTGTGAGCTGTTTAGTCAGGGGAAAGCTCCTTACTGGTACTGCTCAACAGGAATATTCTGAGCTCTCTGAGTGTCTGGTCTTTGCTGCCTTAAACTGAGGTCTTCAAACTTACAGATTATTTTAGAAAATAGTTCTGGCTTTCACTCATGTTTCCTTTGCTTTTAGTGGTTATAAAAGGGAAAAATGCCCTCATTTAAGTTGTCGTTTTGTAATGCTTTCTCATATAACCTGTCGTATTTTCCTTTAATTATAAAAAAAGAATAATATATAGAATCAATCTTTGTAGTCTCTTTTGGTATTGACACTTCCTTTTTTTTTCATTTTTTTAAAGATGACAACGTGGTAGATGATGTAAAAAACAGACCTTGATGCAGCATATTTTCATTGTTACTGTTTACTGTATTTTATTATTTTAGTGTTTCCTTCGATTACCAGTATTGACCAAATGTATTTCCAAAATGAAATTCAGGTAATTTATGTGGTGGGTTTGAATCATAACTCAGAGAATATAGAACTTGCTGAATTATTTTGGGGCTTGACTTTGTACTTGCCTACCCTCCACACCTTATTAAGCCTCCAGGGTAGTGGTAATCTCAGTCTTCCTTAGCAGTTGTTGTCCTGAATCATCTTCTGGATTATTAATAATGTGAAAAAACATGAGTAGTACAAATCATGGAGGGATTATGTTAAGTGCTTTTGAAAGTCTGGATGTGAGAGTGGAGCATCTTGAGTTATTTGCCTGTCTGTGCTGATATCCTAGATAACCAAAAACCTTCTCCATGATTTTATGTGCGCACCCAAAAGATGGCAGAGAAACCCAGTTCCCATGTGCACGAGCTGTGCTGCTTTTGTACTTCCTTTGCTTTGCTGCCCTACTGCAGTCTCCCATGACAGCATCTGACTGAAATAAAATGTGTAGTGTGTTTTCTTACTGCTCAACCACTTCATTCTTACATTCCTGCAGAACCATTTGATTAAGATCATCTGTTCCCAGTAACTTCTTTTGCTACTTAGGTAGGCAGTTTGTTCCTGTGCCTGCAGCCCATCACTGTGGCAGGAGAGGCTCCAGGGAGTTCTCCCACTGCTGCTGGCTGCTATTGCAAGCAAGAAAGGTGAGAGCAGGCTGCTGACCTGAGACAAGACTTGTGTGGAACCCCTGCATGCTCCCAGAGTGCCCCCAGACTTCACACTGGTACTGAGCACAGGCACCAGGATGTGAAGCAAGATCCTGAACGATACAGCTGCACTGCAGTTAAAGGGAGCACGAGACGGTGCCCTAATCATTGCAAGTACTTTCTGGAAATGCTGTGGTTTCTTGGCACATTAGGCATCAGGTTTTGCCTTGTTCCCAGTTCACTGTTTCTCTAACGTTTGGCTCATTGGATGCTGCCTCAGGGCGAGCGTTGCCGCCGAGCGCTGCTCCCCTCTCAGCCGGCTCAATGTTTCCTTGGCAGATCGTGGAACGTATTTGACAGCACGCACCAGGACCCCACAGGACTGACAGCAGCTCTTCAGGCCACGGATCTGGTTGGAGTCCTGCATATGCTGTACTGTGTTCTGTTCCACGGCACCATCTCTGACCCAAACACAGCCAGTCCTAAAGACAGCTATGCCGCCAACACAGTCCAGGTTGCCATTCAGAGTTTACGTTTCTTCAATAGTTTTGCTGTTCTCGACCTGCCTGCCTTCCAGGTAACACGTTTTACAGCTTTTCTTAGTGGGAAAATGTTGGTGAATGGTTATATCTTCAGACTAAGTTTTGTCTTTAAGATCTTAGTTACTGAAGAAACTTTCAGGATTAAATGTTTAGGTTTCGTGCATAAAATTCGTAGCTGTTGTTATATCTACCATATAGCTATGGCTGAGGAATTTAACTAAGATGTGAAAATTTAGAATACATTAAATGCTGAATCCAATCCATTATATCTTCTAACTTCTTTTTTACTTGTTTCTGGCATAATACTTTTTATATTTAATAAGCCCCAAAAATGAAAAAAGAAAAATCTTGGTCAAAAGCACAAAATAACAGTTTTTGTTATGTGAAAGGATTTGGTTGTATTATAACCATATTTCCATTTTCCAGTGTTTTCTGGGGCCACTTGCTTTAGGATTGTGCAGCTGAAACTGATAATCGCTTGATATTATGTTTTTATCCAAGTAAAATTTTGTTGACCAAAAATTGAAAATGTAGTTTTATTTAAAGAAAAGAAATCCAAAATATTGCATTTTGAGTCCTGAGAGGGAATTCTTACCTCTGTCTGTGAACAGAGTTCAAGTGTGAATCATTTTGCCATTCAAATACAGGTATATTTCTCAGGTAAATTGGTCAAGTTGTATTGTTAATATAAAACACCTGTCAGAAAGCATTGCTTTGAAAACACATTTAGCAGCATCAGTCTTACACAATTTAACAGAACAGGTTTCTTTTTCATTTAATGTGTAATTTGCATATATTGTACCACACTCGCCATCTGAAATGTATTAAACTCAGTGAGAGCTTTTCACAAGTGAAGAATTTAGTGTGGCTGCTTCAGTTCGTGTTTCTTGCCTTGGATTTTCAGTACATTTGGTGCTAATCTGTAACAACAGCAGCAGGTCTTCTGTGTGCAGCAGTGTTCATCTGTGTGGCTGCAGCTGCAGGACCCAGTCCAGTCAGGGTTTCTTTACAGGGACAGAAGCAGGGTATTTACTGCAGTTTCATTGCACACACTATTGACTCCCATTTCTTTCTGTAAGTCAAAGGAGTTCTCCCCTACACCTCGTTCAGTACCTGCTGGTTTGAGCCTGGCTGTTTAGATGTTGCTGGAGGTACTGCAGGTGTATGCCAGAGTCAGGCTTGAACTGGGACAGGTACAGCTTGCAGGAGAGCTGTAGCGATTCCCACTGGCTGGAGGGCTGCTCCCTGATAGCCCAAGAAACAGCTCTTCATTTTTAAAACACCATCTTCTGCTTACCCTGTCTGTAATTATTCCTCTACCAATGCCATTATATCTCAGCATTTATAACAAACCATCAGCATCAACTTCCAGATCCCATGGTCTGCGTTAGTTTGTTCTGCCTAAAATGGTGCAAGTTATTGCATGAAGTGTGGCCAAAACCCCAGCGGTGTGAATCAGTTCCCTCAGCCATGGACACAGGACTCTCTCTGCTCAGGAGGTGTCTGCTCAGCTGTTTGCTGCATTGTAGGCATCGTGGTGTTGGTGATGGACAGGCACCCTCAGCAGCTCTCCCTTTCAGTGCATTAATGTGATTTGTTTCTGTAATGTTAAAAATAACATACACCTGAGGCAGTTTGCTGGACATTCTGACCCGTGGGCCATAGCAGGCTGGCAGACAGCAGAGGGAAAAGCCTCGTTTATGTACTGTGTGATCATTATCTCTAAGGAATAGTTTTATCACAAATTAGTAGGACTATAGAATAGGGGGTTCTGATTAACAGAAGAGGTCTGGTATTCTCGAGTTTGTATTAGCACAGATGGCTCATGGGTATATGTTTCATTTAATTTGACAGTCTAAACAATTGAAAGATGGTAGTGAGAAACAGCACAGGGTCCTGAGCTGATATTAATTCTGGCTAAAAAGGAAGCATAGTTTCCTTGAAAAATTAGTTTAACTTTTATACACAAACTCAGGTGCCCTTTGACCTGTTGTTATCAGGGAAGGTTAAACCCAGAGTGCTGGGTCACAGCATACATGGACAGCACTAATTAAATAAGGGTGGACCTGAGAACATGGCATTTACGTGACATAAAGCAGTAAATGGCGGCTGTACTGGGCATTAAATTTTGAAAATATACTGACTTACCAGAATGCTTGAAGTTCAAGATCGAAAGTATCCACAGCTGAGTCTGGTTTCATTGTCAAGGATTCTGCTTTTGCTGGGTATATTTGGAGTTCAGTAAGACTAAACTGTGCCACAGCCTGGGATTTATGTATATGTACTTAGCACAGGCTACAAGGTAGAAAATGAAGAAAACTCTGAAATGGAAGAGATTTTCTCAGGCCTGCATTGCTATTTCATTAGAGTTGGGAGACTGTCATGCTCATTCCTTGTGCTTTAGTTTTCCCCTTTGACCCTCTGTCGCTCTGTCTGCTTGACATGTTTATTAAATAGAGGCTGTAGGCTGCACAGATAAAATCTAATTCTGAATCTCCACATTACAGCAATTTGCCTACTTTTAAAAAACATCCCAAGAAGGTTCGCAGCTGAGTGTTCTCTCCTTTTGCATGTTTCTAACTTTTTTTTAATATTTGAAAAGTCATTATTTGTTATTAATTATTGTATTCCATTCAGAGCGTGAGTTATTAATGAGAAATACATTTTATCCTATTGCAGAAATTAAGATGGTTTGGTTTCTTTTGCTTATTCCTAAGAAATATTACTAAGTTTTCCTGGATCATGTAATGTATGTGAAATTAAATGGTCAACCTAATGCTGCGCTGAATATCAAATAAGCAGAATCTGATTTTTCCTGTGTCCCTTGAAAATTTGAATTTATTCTTGCTCCTGTCACTGTTAATGTTATAGTTGTAATATAGTTGTAAGTTAATGTTCCAGTTGTAAATGATAGGCAGCTGAAAAAAGAGATCTGATTCTGGCCTTTCACAACAAAGAACACAGTCTGTACTTTGCAAAAAAACCCCAGAAATGTGCAATTGATGTGTATGCAATTCACACAAGTTCTAGAACATACTGCTAGAGTGTAACGTCTGTTTCTTGGCCTTTTTTCAGTCGATTGTGGGAGCTGAAGGACTGTCCCTGGCCTTCAGGCACATTATCAGCTCCCTGCTGTGGTACTGCTCCCAGCATACCTGTGAAGGATTGCTACACGAAGTCATTATTTGTGTGGGCTATTTCACTGTAAACAACACAGATAACCAGGTAAGGCAAATGGAAAATGGGATCAGAAGTTATCAAGGGCACATTTAGTCATGGATCCCTCCAGAAAACTAATCCCCTCAGATTGGTTTTGAAGCACTTGGGATTCCTGTGAGCCCAAACGGGTGTGTTTGCAATGAGAAACTAAAGTTGTACCTTAAAACAAAGACGTTAATTTTGTGTGTCCATAAGCAAACTCCATGTTCTTATGCTGCCATTGCATTGATTTTAACTACTCTTGCTCCCTGCCAAGGTATACTTAGCAACTGGTATTTTTAATTCCAAGTTAGCTCGTGTCAGCTTGATTGGATGGTTGTGGTACCCAAGTTAAACCTTTTTAAAGCCAGCTAAGCTACTCTCCCATGAAGACTTGTCCTTGGATGCCAATGTAGATGTCTCCCTGCTTGCCAGAGTGCTCATTTAAGTTTAAGCCATTCTTCTCTATGAATCTTTTTAGTAATAAACCAAATGCTCTTGTCCAGCAAACAGTGGAAGTTCCCCTTTAGCTTCCCTCATTGTTGTTCACTTTTGCCACTGACCCTGTGACCTCTTTTACTGCCTTATAAAATAACACAGACACAAAACTCAAAAATATTTCAAATATATTAGTCCTTAAAATCTCCTGGTTTCCTCAGCTGGTATGTGACATCTCAGGGTGTACTGGGCAGGGCAGGGGTTGGCACTGGCTCTTTGAATATGTGAACCTGACCCTGAGTGTGTAGGTGCCCACGTTGGGTATGATTCACTTGAATGCTGCATTTTGTGAAGGTGCTCACTGTGTTCTCTCTCTGCACTTGTAGCACCTGGTTCCCTGTCTTGCTCAGCTTTCGGGATCAGGGTTCAGGGTGAGGAGCTCGGTGCCCTCAGTTCAGCTGATGAGCAGGACGTGTTACAACTTGGGAGTGAAGGTTTAGAGAAAAGCTGCTCAATGACATTCTTACAGTTATTGGCTATAATTGGAACATTGGAACAGCTGACAATGCTGTCACAAGTATTATATAATTATATAGTGATGTGTCTGTGGCATTGGCCGCAGCTGGAGGGAGGATCCTGCAGCCTCCCTTCCGTGTGTGACCAAATCCCACTCAGGATCTGGAGCTGCCTGTTGGCAACACTTCAGCATGGTCATTTTTAACCCCTGGCTGATGTTGCTGCCATTTTGAGTCCCCCTGCTGCCCAACAGGTCGTGCTGGCTCCCACAAGTGCCAGCAAACCATGTTGTCTTCTCTCTGCAGTTTAGAAATTTCTGTTCTGGCACACAAGTGCAAACAGATGTGACTGGTTGCATGGAGAATTTGCCACTGCAGTCGTTCCAGGAATAGTGCAGAAGAGGGATTTCCTGCAGCCGTGCCAGCCTGCAGGGCTGGTGCCCTGGGGAAAGGTCTGGCTGTGGTGAGTGGGCACCGGGCCCTGGCAGCAGCTGCTGGGGCTGTGGGGCTCTGTGGGTCACCAGGACACTGAGGGGCAGCCTTTGTGAGGGGCAGCCTTTGTGAGGGGCAGCCTTTGTGAGGGGCCATGCTTCCCAGCTGGGCATTTGGCAGGGTCCTGGAGTCTTCAGCATGTGCTCTTGGGGCTGAAGGTGGCTTCTGCAGCTCTCAGGGTCAAGTTTAGGGCTTCAGTCAGCCAGCCACGGCGTGACAGTACTTCGTGTACCCTAAGAACTGTCTTTTAGGGTGGTTTGCTTTGGAGGTGCTATCTCAAATGTCACAACATGCTTAACTTTTTATGTAATTTCTAATATTCACCCTCAACAGGTTTTTAACTGAGGAAGAGGCATTTTGGTTTGGCTTTTTTGTTTAAAAAATGCACTTTGAAAAACTGAAGCTTTCCTCAGTCAGGTACTTGAAAAATACAGGGAAGTTTTTTTAGTGAAAGGAAGTAATTTTTCTTTTGCTACCAGGCAAAGCAGTACGACTTGCTTACAGCCATTATTTTAAGGTGCTCTTGGTGTCGTGACTTCCACAAAGACAGGCAGCCTTTCACAAAGAGGGAAGTGCTTTCTATTCATTCAGTTATGGTTTAATTTTTTATTATGTTAAGAGCTTCCAATTTTTTCTTTCGTTGTTGATCATCTGGGGAGTCCTACTAAAAATAAAAAATTGGTCTCGCAGTGAAAGTTTTCAAATAGTAGGCTTGAAGTCCTGGCAAGTACAGTGTAATAAAAATAGAAGCACTAGACTTGAGCTATGAAAACAAATTTTCGTAAAGGCAGATAGCTCTATTTAGTATTTCAACCAATTTCAACTGAGTCAATAACTGACGTATTTCAAGGCAGATTCAGGTTATTCTTGCAGTCAAATGTACATTTGTTTGGAAATGTTTGTAGTTTAAAGTCTTTTCCTCTCTAAAATTTTATTTCTTATTATGAACTGAGGTATGTTTTTCATTCCTTTCAATACTCAAAACAAAAAATGACAAACAGTTGTTTGGAGTTTTCAGTGTCCCGTTTTGTGGTCCCTTTGTCTATCGACATCAACAGATGAATATCCAAAGCAGCATACTGGAATAAGGAAAAAAGGTATTAATTATTAAAAAAAAAACCCAAATAAAAGCAGTTCTCCAGTTTGGAGAATAGATAGATTTCTGAAAAGGAAATTTTACAGCCTGTCAACCTCACCATTGACCTTCTGTAGTAGTACTGTGATTTAAGTAAGTGAACTATTACCACTATGCAGTCAAAATCATAAGAGGGCAATTTCCTAAATATTTCACATTCATAGAACAAAGTCTTCCAAGAGCATCATATGCCAGTCATTTAATATAACATAGGTTTGACTTCATTTATTACACTGTATGTAAAAGTCTTTATATTTAGTTGAGTAGCAAATGAAAAAGGAAAGTGCCTTTGTCTTGTATTAGCTTTGAGATTCGGATTTCCCTGCAGCTTCCAGGAGCCGTGCGGCAGAGGGGCCCCCTCGGTGGGTCCCACACGCAGAGGCAGCGCCTGGGCTCCCACTTGGTGTTTCCACCACGCCTGGCTCTTGGTCCAGGCCCAAGTGACTCTGTCGAGGAGCAGTGAGGACAATGGATTCCTAAGGAACACATTCCTGAGTGTTTTGATAGTGCTTGCTCTGTTTATTTTAAAAAGACTGTGATTTTGCTGACTCTGCCCACATATAATATATTAGTAATATTCCTTTCCTTCTTCCTATTTTGTTTTAACATTCATAAAGCTTTTCCAGGACAGCTGCTGTCACTGAAGAAATAAATCAGTTATGAAACTGAAAATTTCAAAAAGCAAGGAGTGTTTCTTTAATATTTGAAATGCTCCAAGGCCGGCAGTGAGGCCTGAGCTGCCCTGTCTGTTTTGTATCGGCACGTGAACTTGTGTTTACTACAGAGCCAGACAGCCCCTGCTTCACAGACGAGCTCAGCTTTATTAGGCATCTGCTCCTCGGGAAGTATGAGCGGGGAAAAGGGATTCTCTTCTTCTGGCCACCATTTAATCTACTGCCATACAAAAGCAGGTCCCATGATACCAAGGATAGGCATGTAAAGCTAAACTGCATAATAAAAATAATGTCCAATCTTTCAATAGCCAACCCTACTATATCAGACTGCAGAATTACAGTTTCTAATTAAAATGTTCTTGTTAATTAAATGCATCCTTCTATTTCATTACATTTTTATTCCCTTTCATTGTTTGATTTAATTAGTATAATGAATATAATTAGCATGTGCTGTCAACTCACCTTATTTGCATATTATATTGGATAATTGAATGTGGTCCTGTAATTAAATTAACAGGAATGACAGATGATTTGGCTTATTTCACATTGCTGTATTGGGAATAGAAATCTTTCCATATTCATTGCAGTTAGGGATTATTTTTCATCTGAAAAGTCCTCACAAATCAGATCCTCAGACTCAGAATCTTGCTGACAGGCTCCAGAAAAAGTTGCATTGTTCATTTGCACTGCAGTGCCTTTATTTAAATAAAAATAGCTTTTGTTCTCCCATTCTTTGGTACACACTGTATTTAGAGTGCTCTAGAAGAATCCCACTAACTTTAAGGATTTATAAGATAAGAACTGTATGCTTCTAGAAGTTACTATTACTAGATTTCAAAACAAAATCTCTCTGCTGAAAGAGTTAGGAAAAAGTGTGTGCAGCTTTTCGGAACTTTGTTACAAAATTAAGGCTTTTAGATAGAAGTAAAAAGTTCTCTCAGAAGTTTTTATTTAAATTTGCATACACTATGTGTCCTTGAAGAAGGGATTTCATTCCCAAAAGTCTTCCAGTTGCGTGAGTCTAACTTATTTCTCTGTCCCTCCAAACCCTCTATTCCCTGCCATTTGCTCCATAGCAAGAGTATGTTATTATGAACTCATATATAATTCAAATGTTAATATCAAATAATCCATATGTTGAAAAGAGAGGCACATGGAATTAGATTTAACAGTATCAATCACCTACTAGAAATCTTTCCTTGCTATATAGGTGTGGAAAATCTATTGCAAAACATTTTTTCAGGCGTCCCAACTAACTCCAGGTAAAGGAGTAGGGAGCAACACGATTACAGGATATTTAAGAAGAGGAATTTTCTCATGTTAAATATATAAAATACCACAAAGTAGTATCAAAGGTAAAAGTATAGTGTGTAAAGAAATTGAAATATTGTATGGCAGGCACAGTTCTGAAAGGATCTTGAAATTTAGGACTCACTTGCATCACCCAAAGCATGGAATTTAGCCCCCAAGAAAGGCTTCATCTCAAAATTTCTTTTCCCTCTTTGTTAAATGATTGGCTTATAGTCATATTTTCTTTTAAGCACTTTTTGTGTGGTAGGTCTTCCTTGTGTCATGAAGTAGCAGGAATACTTTGTCCCACAGCATATATCACAAACATATATCTGTATATGACACTTCCTAGCTGTGCTTACGAGTAGTACTTGGCTGCAAGGGACACTTGCAAAGTGACTTTCAATTAAAAGTGACCTTCTGTAGGGAAATTATTTTGTGCTTTCAACAGAGTTAGTGCAAACTGAGTTTCAGTATGTGGCCAGTTTCCTCTAGTGTTAACAGGAAGGAAGAAAAATACTTCTAAAATGGAAAAATTGTGAAAATCAGAAGACGGCAGGAAAACTTGGAAGTTAGAAAAATATCATGTAGAGTTTCCATATGGTTGTTTACTAGAGGCCATCATTAAACTTCCATAGTTTATATTGCTTTTGGGGCTGTGGCGGGACTGGAACAATTTTAATCTGGTACATGGAGTTTATGAAAATACAGCGCAAGAGTAAAGATGCAGGAATTGGTAGTTAGCATGCAGTTAGCATCCCTATCTGTAAGTAAATAGTATCTGAAATTACTTAATTCTGATTTTGTTAGTTTCTTCTCGGAGAAGGATTTTTAGGAGTATTGATTTCATGTTGGGATTGTGGGTTTATTTCTTTAAACCTTGAAAGAAAAACAACCCACACCTTGACATTTTAAAGCTTTATAGGTTTGAATGAAAAATATGCCTGGTAAATTTTGTGGAATAGCTGATTTTGGCAAGTGAGTGGTTCATGTGAAGTTGTAGTCTTGACTCCCATTTAGGAGCACTTCAGCTTGTGAACGAAAATCCCCTGAGGATTAAACTGCCTGAGTTAAAGCGGAGTACATTAAGCCAGCTCTGTAATGTATGCTTTGGCTCTCACAGCCTTACGTCCTTAGACCACATAAATTCACTTAAGTGAACCAATGCCTTCAGGAAAGATGGCATTCCTGTCTGGGCAGTCAGGAAAAAGTGGGGATGCATTTTAGGTAATTTGTCAGGCACCTTTGTTGTTGTTTGAGCTTCCTGATGAACTTTTTAAGGATGATCTATAACAAAGCAAATCAAATATGTCAGAAGCATTTGGGGCTGCACATTTCACGTGTTGCACCCTAATTGTATTTCTAACTTTCCAAAATGCATCCCAGATTTTTTTCAGTTTTTTGAGAGGATGTGGGGAAGGTAATTTAATATGAGCAAAGACATAGCATGAAATAAAGTGTATTTAGTTTCAATTCATGATGGCTGGCTGATTCCTGTAGGGAGGAGAAGAAAGAGTGTATAGGAGTTAGTGTGAGCAATTAATACATTTGGATTTATCTTATTGTCTTCCTCTCAAGCTGTAAACACAAAAGAATAAAGTTATCTCCCAATGTCATAAAAGCCAGTACTTTCAACAGCCTTAAAATACGGTCCATAACTGAGGCTTGGAGAGGAGGAGAGGGAGCAGTCGGCTAATGCTGCCTCTGGAGAGCGACGTTCTAATCTTACTCCTGGGTCAGGATAAAAGGAGTTTGGTGGTCTCAGCTTAATCCCCAGTGGAACTTGGTCCACATCGAGAAAACGCCACAGAGTTTGGCATAATCCTGCTTAATGAGCAGTTTGTTCCCGGCTCAGACCTGGGCCCGGGCCGCCCTGGGTTTGGCCGCTGGCGGACAGAGGAGTTTGCGCAACGCCCGCCGTCCTGCCCGCTGCCACCCAGCCCGGCGCTCGCCCCTTTGCATGGGAACTGCTTTTCACACAGAAACTGAAAACAAAGTCTGAAGCCTGCAAATATTTAATCAGCCTTGTGAGCTATTGTCTGTCTCGTCTCATGTGTGAGGGAACTCCCTGTGCTTCTCCCATAAACTCTCAGTTCTCCGAGCCGCTGCCGAGCCGGTGGCTGTCCCCGGCGTGGCCAGCCCCATGCCGAGGGAGCGCCGGCCTGCTCTGTGTTCCCAGCAGCTGACAGCTCTTCTGAGCCCTTGGATGCTGCTCTGAGGGTTGGAGCCTGCAAGAGGCCCAGAGAAGTCTCCCAAACACGTTGTGTCATGTTCAGCTCGAGTCACACTTGATTGAAGCGATACTGAAACATAAAGAAAGAACAAAATGCGTTAATGGAGTACTATGGAAAATGTTGCTCATCTTCCTCTCCCCTTAGTAAAGGGTAAATTGTAGCTCATTTTTCGTGGCAGAAAAGCCCATTTTCTTGCTCTCTGTTTGAAGCTTTGTCTCAGCCAGCTCTGTAATATGTCCAATGGCTCAGTGTTTCACAAGCTTTTTGGTTGATGATCAGATACTTTGACAAACCCTTTACATTTCTTGTGGAGGCTGTAAGACAAAACGTGCTAGGAATAATAATTCCAAGACTGTATAGCTTACTTGTGAGTAGGGTTTCAGAGTGTGACAGAAAACATTCACTTTTGAAGAGAGAAAATGCTCTGAGACACACAAAAAGATTTTATGTGTTTTAGACTGTAATGTTTGAATTATTCACACCTTCTGGGGATTTTGACCCAAACTAGCTCTGTTTCCAAGGATGCTGGCAGAAACCTCAGCCAACAGTCTGCTGAAACTTCTGTTGACTTGTCCTGTTTCTTCTCTGCCCTTTAAATCAGCTTCATTCAGATCAGTTGGGTTTCATTCTGTGGAAATGACTGGAGAATCGTGCCCAAAGCAGCAGCTTAAATTTATAAGCCATTCATCATCGAAGTTGAAGATGTTATCTAAGTGCCAAGGTGATTCTTGAAAAACAATGCAGGGCTACAAAGGCTAATTCTGATCTCTTCAGGGCTCAGAACAATACCTGAGGATTTCAAATGTGTCATGATGAGATTTTTTATTTTATCTAATAGAATATATCTATTTCTCATGTGTTTGATGTATAATAATACTTTCTGATTAAAAATGATGAGGCAAACACTTAAACATATGAATATTCTATTACATAATTGTAGAAACAATGAAGCTTAGAATTTTCTAGAAAGCAGTGATACCCTTCAGTTTAACAAAGTCCTTGAGTATATGATTAACATAAAGCATGAGAGCAACCTCACATTTAAAGGTTTATTTTTATGTTAATAAATGCTGAAATGCTATCACTTCTGAAGTTATGCTTTTTCTTAATGCCTTTTTCTCAGTCAGATATGAGATTACTATTTTATCCTGTAGCCTGGACATGTGTTAAATTAACAAGTAACCTCAATGCATATAGAATTGTTTCCATTTTCCTTCCATCATAGTGTACTGAAGTTTATCTTTTACAATATTTGTTTAAAATTATTTATTTATTGCTGAGTTTAATTTTATATATGGTTCATTTGTTGTCTTATAATTAATGTGACTTGTTATTTGTCATTTTCAGCTGCACTTTTACAAAACCTTTGTATAAAGAACTTCTTTTTTCCTAGATTTGCCACTAGCATCACTTTTGATAAACATTTTTACATTTTCAGTGCATCACTGTGCTGGTAGTTGCCCTCATCCTGTCCTAAATGTTCATATGTCTTAGGATGATTACACAAAAAATGATGAGATAATTTTTTTCTGTGATGTATGCACAGAGCACCCCTGAATCTGCTTAAACCATAGAGCTCTAAAAGGACAATGCTTAGAATGTGGTTTATAGGAAGACTGATGTTATTCCTGAACTCCCTTATCTTCTCTGTGAAAGCTTACACGTGACGCTAAGAAAATAAACACTGGAATTTTTCAAATAGACAAAATTCTTATTTTTAAATTTGAATGTAGCATTCTGGAACTTTCTTTTTGCACGGAAATGGTGCTCTGATTCCTGAGAAATGCTAGGAGGAATTTAGAACATTCTTTGCTCAGAGCTTTGCCAATAGTGGAGTTTGCAAAATGGAAAGAAAAGAGCTTGACCTTAAAACAGAAGAAGAGCCTAAGTGGTGACATATTCTGCTGATTAAATACAAGCAGTATGAGATCTGTTTATATAGAAGCAAAGAAATAGTGCAGATCTAACTTTGAAGAGAAACTCTGGACTACTAATATAAAGACTTATTTCTTTTGCAAAGTTGTAAATAACCTGACATCAAACAAAGGGGTTTAACTGTTTGATGGAATATTGTTGTTACAGGAATTAGATGCACAATTCCTGCTCAGTGAAGTTATTAGTTGTTAGTACAAATTAGTATTGACATTTATAGAAATGATAAATACGTGGAAAAGAAACAGTAGTTCCCATACCAACTACCATTTTAAGATCCTAACGTTTATAATGGCCATGTTGAAGTTTGGAACCACAGGTCAACTGAGACAGCAGAGAAGGCAGGGAATGCCCCTTTGAGAACCAGTAACATTTTTAGGCTGAGTTGTTCTAAGAAAAATGCATCTGAATGTGAACTACATTATAGCAGAGGAGCACAGGCAAATAGAAGGGCACATTTTAATGCTTCGTTCCATAAAAATAAAAGGAAACTCTGTTGGGAAGGATGTTTTTCTAGAAACTTAATTCAGCTCCCAGTGATAAGCACTGTGTTTTTTTAAGTACCTGTGGAATACACCATTTCACTGACAGGTTGTTTGCCAAGAGCCAGAGAAGGTTTTGCTTCAGGAAGTTCTGAACTTCCCAGCTGCATTTTCTTGTATCCACATTAGTGTAAGTTTGTCTCAGTTTTCACTTGATAAAAAGCTACAACTCCTAATACTCAGTCAGAATTAATAAAAACCATCAGCCTGACTGTAGAGTACTAAGAACATGACATTGTCATGCAGGGTTAATCACTGAACTTGGATGACTTGAAAGGTTTTGTTCAAAACTTGACATTTGGGTTTGTGCCTACAGATTTCAGTTCTCTCCTTGACAATCCTTTTCCTTTCTCTGCCGTCAGTTTGCCCTTTCTTCTGTGGATGGACAAAACTGACGGGCAGCAGAAAGCACCCGTAATTTCCTTTGCCTCCCTGGGCACGGTGGTGCCAAGCAGGCATCCCTGCTGCTGCGGAGGCGCTGCCAGGGGCATGGTGGCAGCTCGGTTGCTGGGTGTTGTCTCCACCTTGTGCTTTGGCCATGCCCTGCCCCTGCAGCTCTCATGTGTGGTGGCTGTGCCCCAGCAGTGCCATTGGTGCCAGTTAGGCATTTGCTCCCTAAGTTTCTTCCCAAAGTGAATCACTTCTCTGTTCTTTGTTTTGCCCTTGCACAGACAAAAAGTTTGCTGCTGGCTTTCTCTTCTTTTCTCTGAATAGAAAATGAATTAGGTTATTTAAAGGATAATTCTGGTGGTTTTATTGTATATATTGACCGAAATAACTGACGTGAATGATATCTTTACAGAGCTGCAAATGTCCAAGTGAAGCAAGAAAACCTCAATCCACCAGTAGAACTAGACTAAATATTGCTCTAAAAATCAGCACTTCCAGTCTGCTGTAATCCTGCAGTAACCTTGTGTAGTACAAAAGCAGTGAAAAAGTTCTTGGTCTGAGTCTGAACCGTTTATTTTGTTATTTGTAATAAAATATCTGACAATATTTAAGATACATGCATAGAACCATTGGGAATCAATCTGGGATCATAATTTTCTTTAAATCTTTGAAAGATTGCAAGCAGAGTTTTCAATTCAGTTAGTTTCTCTTTTTTAAATGCTTTATGGATGTAAAATGAGTGCAGTCACAACTTGGAGAAAGAAACTCAGATTGTCACCAAAAATGCTACTCCATAATAAATCTTCACAGGGCGATTTAATTGAACTGCTAGTTCTTGATAAATTACTAGCATGCATCTCCATTACATGTCTATTTAGAACATATGAATATATGAATGATATGAATATATGAATTATCAATTCCCTTTAATGTAACTAATATTTGTTCAGTATTTTACATACAGTCATTCTTCAACTTTCTGACTGACATTTTAGTTTTGTCAGTTAAAATCCTGTTTATTAGAAGGTGCTTGTACACTTAGTTACCTGATTTTGAAAATACAGTTTCAAAGACAAGAGGATTCTTATTTTAGTTTTCTGTAAAATTAATTGTTGTCTTGGTAAGATTTTACATCTGATTTGACATGTAACTGCTGAGACATTCTGTATCATTGCTGTACAATTCAAAAGTTCTGGATACTATTAGTTATGAGGATTTTATTACCCTTCTTTGACAAAAATACATACATACTCATTTTAAAGTAATGGTAGTTTTTTCACTGATAAAAGGAGTACAGAGAAAGACTTAGTGAAGTACAAATATGCATATGCAAATAGAAATAGGAGTGTTCACCTACATCTTTCCTTTGCTACTTCTCAAGCAAAGGTTGCCCCTGTGTGCTACTCATTATCTCCCTGCAGGGAAGGAAAGGAGCCTCACTTTTATGGTTCTCATTCCTGCGGGACCATCAGAACACTGTTTTGGGGCCCTTGGAGCTCACTGAAAAATGAAATGAGCTGCGACATTCCCTTTTGCTACCCAGAGGAAAATCATACCCAAGTTTTTTGTGTTCATATTGTCTGTTAGTTCCCTATAAAAGGCATTCAGTCCTGGGAAGTTCTCCTTTGCAAGGTGCCAGGAAGCAGTGGTGGGAGAGGACTGCTGTTGCAGCTGTCATGGTGGGCATACAAGGAAGAGCTGAGTATCCAGGGTGGAATATCCTTCCAGCAGTCGCCTGTCCTGTAGCCAGACACCCTACCTGAGTGACAGGGGAAGCCTTATCTCCCAGTGCAATGATGAGTTCCCCTCACAGCTTTATTACTGTTTCATACCACTTGGAGCTTTTAATTTTTTTGATTAATTGTCCTGTTTTATTGCTCAAGTGCTGTGTGGCATATTGCTGGCTTTTGTCATTGTAGTCTGTTTTGAAAGACTGACTTTTATACTGCTTCAGGCTTTCACAGCGAGAACTGCAGCAAATGGCCAAGCAATGCATTTTATAGTGAATATTGGCCCAAGTAAACGTGAGGAAAACATGGATTCCACCTAGAGACTTCAGAAATCATGAATTGTGCTTTCCTGAGTGATAAACTTCAGAAATACCAGTACAGTGGATTGGTATGATTATTGCACTTGTGAGAGCAGAGTGCACTTCCCAAAGAGTCACACGGGAGCGTGGATTGCTGGTAGGGCAGAGGAGAGAGCCTGACCTGCTGGCTATTGGAGATTAAGCAAATTAGCAGGACCTGGAGAAGGCTATAAACTGGTGGGAGTGACAGAAGATAACTGATAGGCAACCTTGAAAGGTGTTGCTCAGTGAAAAGTTCCCACAGGTCAGCACATCACTCATGGTGCCGGACAGTCGGCTGTGGATGCAGCAGGCACAGCGTGCGTGGTGTGGGAGACCTGGAAATTCAGACAGACACCAACCAGGCAAGACTGTAGTCCTAAAGGTGAGGATTTCAGTTGCTCCAGCCTCTCCTTCTCAGCAGGCATTTACACTGAGAGCAGTGTCGGCCAGTGCTTTCTGGTGTGCTAAACCTGAGTTCTCACCACGCTCTGTGACAGGGGCTCCACCTCCAAAATGGATCAGGGCCTGGAGTTTGGCTGGTGGCACAAAGGAAGACTTCACTGATTCATCATGAAATACCATTTGAGAAACCTATTTGCTGCGTCTCCTACCTGTGCATTGTTTGGGCCTTCAGAGGATTGTTCTAACATTTAGTACATGTTGGGCCATAATGTTGGGCCATAAATAAGCTAAGCTAAACTGGAATTTTTTTCAGCTAAGCACAGGCAAAACCAGTAAAGTTGTATAAATATCTGTAAATTTTGAGAATAAGCAACATTTTAAAAGGAAATACAGAAAACATGAATGTAAGTTGCCTGCTCTGGACTTCGAAATAAAAAGTAGTAGCTTAGACTAATTTGATAGGTCTCAGTTCAGAAAAAGAAAACCACAAGAAAATATTAATGGAACGTAGGCACATAGCTGAAGTTAAGCAGGTGCTTAAATGCTTGGCTGTACAGAA
The DNA here is from genome assembly GCA_013400915.1 of Pardalotus punctatus. Lineage (NCBI taxonomy): Eukaryota > Metazoa > Chordata > Aves > Passeriformes > Pardalotidae > Pardalotus > Pardalotus punctatus. The sequence goes on from VZTX01006768.1 coordinate 133,572, forward strand.
ATGCAGTGATTGAATTAGGATCCTGTTACATTTGACAGGCATATCTGACTTTCTGGCTAAAGAGAGAGCAACAAGAACAGCTAATTCTAGGTAAATGTGTCTGGACCTCAGTATGTAGCAGGAGGAGAGGCAAGCTGCATTTCAGTAAGGAGTTTGTATCTTGTATGAGAGCATTTTGTAAGATGATTATTCCATACTCCAGGCCTGCAGAACTCCCTGGGATTATTAAACCAAGTGTCTGTTTAAAAAAAAAAAAATCAAGAAAGAGAAGTACAAGGTTTTCATTTGTTTTTGTTGTTCGTCGGCTCAGTCAAGTGCCGAGCTTCACTTTCTCCACCCACTGACAGTGAACAAGGAATATGTGCTCTGCTGCAGGTTTATTTGATTGGGGTTTTTTCCAGTAAGGGGTGACTCATGGTTTTTTCTTCAGAGTACATGATATAGTGTATCAGGATTAGTAGCTGCATTAGTACAATAAGCTGAAATCATTAAATTGATTCCACATGTGATAAATACCAAATTAAAACAGTCGGCAGCCCCTGTATATACCTTCCTATCTTTAATGTTGATAACATCATTGTAGTAAAACTGTTGAAAAGGAAAAGATAATGAAATAATAATTCCATGGAAGCTATTTGGGTATCTGCTCTGTGAGTTTGGCAAGACTTCACTAACTATCCATGGCATTTTTAGGACAGGTAAAGGAAGTGAACTGTGAAATGAAAAATGAAAAGTCCCAAAAACTTCCTTGCCTCTCTGCCTGTTTGTCAAGGGTGTGGTAGACATTAAAAAGAGATCGAGTTCTCTTGTTCTGTCCTGGATCAGAAATACCAATTGTAGTTATTTTAGTACAATTACGTTGACTTCAAATACTTTTCTGGTTGTAGAATTTACCACAAAAAATAGAATAGTATAATAACCAGTCTGGTTAATTTAAAATTTCAGCAGTACTCCCAAACTTGGAGGGCATCTCTTGCATACAGGGTGAGAGCTGAGAGTTTAGAATCATCCAAATGCTTTAGTGAAATTTTCCTCAAAGTGGGGTCTGAATGTATGCTAAATTGTCACTTTTTTGCCTGTCTTTTAAAAATTCCTCCTGTCTTTAATGGCATTAAGACATTGCTACCAGTATTTTGAAAGGTTTTCAATGGCTTTTTTGACTGGTGAACTGAAAAAAATATAAACTGTTACTTTGTTCATCTTGTTTTTAAACTGAACTGCATTATCAACTTAGTGTGTGCTCTGAAGGTATTGTTAAAAGTGCTTTGAAAACTTGTAAATCCCTGTAATTTATGTTCCTGTAGTCTCAACTGCTTCTTTCTGTCCTGCTGGTTTTAATTTGAATGCAGTCTTGTCTGGGTGTGTACCTGTAAAATTGTGTTTTTCCAAGTACAATTTACAGTCGTGACCCTCAGTTTTACAGTGTTCCAACCTTATAGGAGCTTCCTCCTATGCCAAAAAGCCAACTTTGGGTCAAACAGCTCTTTCATATTGTAATTGTCTAATCAAGGTTACTTGGAACAGATCCGATTTGGGCATTTTTTAGTTTATCACAAAGATTTTATAAGAATATCAAGTGAATTGGAAAGGTTCCTTTGCAGGAGACCAGTGATAGCATTGCCTTATTTCTTCAGATGTATACAGTTGTAAACTTAGCCTTCTTCATGACAACAGTCCCATTTATCTAAACAATTCTCCTTTTAGAGCCAATGGCACTGATAGAAACTGAGATAAGAAATACAGATGGGAGGATCTCTCCCGGTCTCTCCTTACAGAAACTCCTCGCTGGGCAGCTCACAATCCCCTTTTCTTTCTGGTGCCTGAGAATGCGTGCAGACATCTCCCATGAAACACAGTCCTCTCGAATTGCCAGAGAGCACTCGAGGAAAGGATGGTTGGGCTTCGGCAGGGTTTTTAAAATCCTGGTGATTTCTTTCTGGATTTTTTTCCCCTCTCCTTGGTGTGTTTAAATGGCAGGCATTGGGGTTTTGTGTTTCGTAGCTCTAACTTAGAATAGTCCCTGTGCTATAATTCTTTGTCTTTTGAATTAAGGTATTAAATTACCTACTTTATGGTAATCTGTAGATTAATCCCTTGCTTATTTGCTGTCTTTTTGGGTGATACAGAAAAAAGAACTTTCAGAGTTTTATATTCTTTGTGTTCCTCTGCAATAAAAATAGTACTTGCACACTGAAACAAAAGTTATTTGAACTAAATGTTATAGGCTTTATTTTTAGTACTTACTCCTCATCCATGCTCATTTTTTTAGCATGACTTCAGCACACTTGGTGGTTAAGAAGAAGAGAAGAACAGATAGATCACGTGGTTTAATTTTGTTATGTTTGTATTTTCAGATCATTGTACAATCTGGCCGTCACCCCACGGTGCTGCAGAAACTATGCCAGTTGCCTTTCCAGTATTTCAGTGATCCTCGTTTAATCAAAGTGCTCTTCCCTTCGCTAATAGCTGCTTGTTACAATAACCCTCAGAACAAGATCATCCTGGAGCAGGAGATGAGCTGTGTTTTACTGGCCACCTTCATCCAGGTACTACTGCAGTGCTGGGGCTGGCACAGGGTCAGTGCTGGCCTTTGCTCTCAGTGTGGGGATCGGTAACTTCAATAAAACAAGCAAACAGCAGTGAAGTGCTCTCATCTTCTCTGCAGCTCTCCTCGAGCCATAGATTGTGCCTGTACTTGCAACATCTTATCACATTAAAAGGTTACCCGTTAGTTCAGGTTCTCACTATCCACTCAGAATCCTGTTTTCATTAAAGTTACTGGATGTACTGGGAAGAATTGATGTAGATCTTAATTTTTTTTTTTAAATTCCTACACATCTAGCATATCTGAAATTGGTATATTAATGTGTTTACATACAAATGTACAGTTGTATACTGTGTACCATAGATTTACAGAGAACTGAATAAGTGTATGTATTTTATGCAGAAAATATGCAAAACATATGTTACCAGTCTAATCTTGCAATCTTTATTTTTGACAGTAAGCCACCGAGGTCATTACAAATACTGTTTTGAATAAGGATTTGCAGTACTTTTCTTCCCTTTGTCTAAATTTATATGCTGTTTTATCTATCAGATTTTTTGCATGCCTCATGGTTTTCATGCATTTTATTGACTGTTTCCAGTGAATAAACGCAGTTTTTGTAAACACTCTGCTATTAAAATAATATGCTTTTAGGAGTCTGTAACCCTGTATCAGTCACCTGAAAGTTGCTGTTGTTGATAAAGAAATGTTAGGCAAACTCTTTTCCCTAATGCTTTACAGCTAGTCCAAGAACAGGCTACATGCATTTGAGAGAGAAGGCACAAGATCTAAATATTTACTAGAAGTCTTTGCATAACATCAAACTTCTGAGTGCAATTACTTTTTATCCTTTTAATACTAAAATAATTACATAGCTTTTTTTTTTTGTTTTTAAGTTTGGAACTTACTATTAAAAAAAATTGCCATATAGTAATGAACTTCTGGTTAAATACACAGCTGTAATTCATCTTCTTTGACTTTCTTATAGTGAAACTACAGATTTTAGTGTAGAAGTTGCAGTGGGAAAAAAATTCAGGATTTTGAGTAAGTGCAGCAAGTTTAGTTTGGGTTATTTCAGTGAAAAAACATGAGAGTGGAGGAGAGTGTTCCCTATATGAATAATTAAGGTTGTTTGTCTTGACTTCTGTTCTATAAGAGGTGGAATAGCATTAAAATCCCCAGTAGCTACGGTAAAGCGTAAGTATATTTATAAGGGTCAATATTATGAATTTGATTTGCAGTTAGCGGTATATCCCAGATGGCAAGTCCCTGTACTATTCCTGCAAGCTTTTAAAAAAGGGGTTATATTAAAATATTGAAGAGTTGCGTATGCTGTAAAGTGTCCTCTTACTGCTGACTTCCCTGGTCCTTCAGTAATTTGCCCGTTTTAAAATCTAATCCTGAATGTTGCACATGCATACACAGGGAGCAGTTCTGGAAGGGTCCAAGGAATGCTGAGATGCCGCACACACACAAGGGACTTGCCTCTCTACTTTTATTTCAACTCGCTGCTGTTTGTCAAGCAAATCTCTCATTTGCTTCAGTTGAAGGTTTGGGAAAGACTGTAAAATGTCTCCCCGTGACTAGAAAATGAGATTCTTCCTTTGCCAGGGAACGCAAAAAGAAGTCCCGTTTACGTAAAAGTTTGGTGGTGTGTACGAATATAACACTTAAATACAGTGTGTTCAGTGTGTGCAGCGAAAATCAAAGGAAAAGCATTGCTGGATTTTACAGCGGCCTCCCTCCCAATAGATTTATTTACATCATCTGAAATTTGCATCAGCGTGTTTATTTTTGTTACTCCTGTTTTGAGTTGTAGAAATAAGTAGAAACCTTTAGGAGTATCCGTGCTTTGCTACGTTGTATCTTATCTGAGATACTCCAGCAAAAGGCAGGATCCGTGCTGGGCCAGCTGGCGGTTCCGGCGAGCTCGGGGTCCTGCTGGCTCCCAGGACGCCTCGTCCCAACGCCCGCCGGCCGCCGGCATCGCGCAGTGCTCCGGGTGCTCCTGCTGGCCCCCCGCGGCGGGGGGCACGGCTGGGGCAGCAACTCCACATTCTCCCGGGAGATCGGCACCTCAGGCTCCCGGGTCACAGCCATTGAATTTGGGATCATTCATGAATTTTGTAAGAGTGTATTTGGAGTTGGGAGCAAAAATCTGAAACACCATTTGTTCTGCAGAAACATGGCTGTGGTAAATAAAAATCACAGTAATAACTATTTCCTAAAAAGACGTTAAAACCTTGGATTCTCTGTTTTGTACTAAAAATATATTTTTTGAAAACAGGTATAAATAAATGTGTAAAAATCCACTGTAAATTATAGAATTTAAGTGTTGGCAGTATTCTCTTACGTAGCAAACAAGCTGGAGTTTGTTAGTTTGCAAATTACATAAAGTATTAGTATTTTTGAGTGACTGTGCAGACTTTAAAATGTTGTTCTAATTCCTCAGATGTAAGATCTGAAAATCTGATGTCTTTTTATTTTTTTCCCCCATAGGATTTTGCACAGAGCTCAGGCCAAATGGATAATCAGTTATCTCAGCAGAGGGGTACGTTCAATGCAGTGTAACAGAGCAGCAGTTGGGTAACAAAATGTGTAGATACTATATTTTACTGTGATTTAAGTTTTTTGAATTTGCATTGATGAAAAGAAATACAGTAAATAGCAGCACCATTTTACAGTTTGGGGCTAGGCTCCCTGGCTTACATCCTGACTTAGACATACATGTCTTCCAGTCTGCTGCTCATCTTATCAGGAATTCGAACTGTTACTCTTTATTAAATGCTATGTGGTATTGTGTCTTAAAATGTGATACTGTACCTGCACGTATTTAATTAGCTGACACAAAGGCTGCCTTCAAAAGTTTTAGGTTGCAGAAGCCACGCAGCTGTGCCAAGACACCCAGAGAGCCAAAAATCTCTAAAATACTGTCCTGTAATTGTCCTTTAAAGTCTGTCAGTTTGCAGAAGTCGTGATTTTTTTTTCCCCTCTCAGTTGTTGTAAATATTATTTAAAATGCAGTTAACCTTTTTAGGCTAAACATTTGAAAGATTCTCAGCTGAGATGGCTGTTACTTGCTAAACACATCCAAAATTCAAGTGTTGATGGGCATCTGGTCTGGAGTAGCTGTATTTTGCATAAAATGTGGCACTTGGACAGTCATTTCTCCCTCATAACAAACAGAAATCCACCACGATTTTGCTCAGTGTTTGCCAGGAGATGAGTGATTCTAGGTCTAAAACATAAACTTTTTGTTTAAAAATAAATTATAAAATACAAAATAAAGGTAATTTTATGGAGTTTTTTACTGTCAACATTAGACATCTCAGTCTTAAGCAGCCTCGTGCAGTGTCTGCAGCACAAACTTTCCAGGTTTGTGTTTGCATGAGAATCTGCTCAAGAAATGTCTAAAACCCAAGTGGAAAACTGCTTTTTATTTTCACTATTCAGACTGGATGAACTTTTAAACAAGGATGTGGTGACATTGTGAGTGTGATTTCTAAACATTCCACAGTTGCAAAAAAGTTGAGTTAGTAATAGTGTAAGCAGGATTATTTTCATCTGTTATATCACTTGAGTGTGAAGGATGGTGTCCCCAAAAACAAATGGGAACAATGACATTGATGGGAATAAAACCTGAAAACACTATCTTATTAGTTGGGTGCTGCATGGAGGGTCAGACCCACAAACTTGCTCACAACAAAGTCCTGTCCACATCACTGCACACTTTGAGGAGTGAAAGCTGCATTTGTACTCGTGCTGTGAGTTCTGCGGAGTCAGGGGCACAACTCTTCTGCAGCCCTTTGTGGAAAAATAAAAAAGCTGCTGAGCAGAAAACGCCACTGAGGCTGCCCAGAGTTTAACGAGGCTCATCTGGTCCCCGGTGGGTCCAAGAACATAAAGTGTGTAAAGATGTATAATGTTCCTCTGCGTAGGGCGGAGAGCCTGATCAGCTTACAAATGGAAGCCTTTGCTCATCAGAGCCCCTGCCCCTGTTCTCAAAGCCAAGCGTAGATGTCCGAGCTCCACTGAAGTGTCACCCCATGGTCTAAGAAAATTTTGATAGGAGGAGGGGAGTAAATGACTTAAAGTATCTCAAATTGGCTGCACATTCATTATTCTTGTTTTATTGCCATCTTATCTTAAGAGGGAATAACTTGGTAATTTTATGTTCTGTCTTCAACAGAAAAATTTTTCAGTTCTCAAGATTATCTTGAGCTGTCCAACAGATTCCCCCGGCAGTCCTGGGAAGAAGCTCGACAGTTCTTCTTGAAAAAATAAAAGTTGTATTTAGTTTTTAAATCCCTAACATCATCACACTGACCCGTTCCTGCTGACTACCTTCTTTAAAAGGCCGTTTTGAAACGTTTTTGATACTCTAAATACTTATGCTGTAGATATATAATTTGCACTATTTATATCATAAGTACTGTAGATACTTCCAAGTTCTGTTTCGTAATTTTGATAATTTGAGTTCATTCGTTTGTGTATCCAATGTCATGATTTTGGTGTTTTCTGTCCTGTGGTGGGACTTGCACTGCAGAACTGCTGAAATAAGGTTGCAAATAGAGAAAATATGTTCTATATATCTTGTAATAAAATAACTTATTCTGTCTTGTGTGACTTCTGTGTTACAATTGTCAGTGTGTTTGAATTACCATAAGCAACACGGCTCAGAAAGAGGAGGAAAAAAGACTCTTAAGATGTCTTTCTCGTTAATCAAGAGTCAATCATAATCAAATCAAAATAATTCATCGGATCTGGCCCTGGGGAAAGTTTGCTTATAATTTTTTGGGTGATTGAGAATACGTCACCTAATACGGATTTTTTAGACCTCATGCATTTTTAACGTCTCGCTTGGACTCGAGTAAGGTTTGTTCAAGCCTCCTGATGTTCTGGGAGCGGTGACGGCTCCGCGGCGCGAGGCTGAGCCGCGAGCGCGGCG
>VZTX01006778.1:0-53697 GCA_013400915.1 Pardalotus punctatus
CCCATCCCATCCATGTTTTGCTGCTGAGGTTCCTGGCACACGGGAACATCCAGCACACAGGAAATGCATCCTGCTGGATTTGGGATGGATTACAGACTGCAGGGAAGCAGGGACCAAGCAACACGTGTAATTTCCAGCACACCTCCTGACCGTGCTTTGCCTTCCCTCTTGAGGCTCATGTGTCTTTCTTAACCCTCCCAGCACCGACGTTGCCTGGGAGACTGAGCCAGCACCTCCTGCATTTCCTTTGGCTCGTGCGGGGTTGAGACTGCATCCAGGATCTTCCCTGAAACAGGAAAAATACTCAGAATTAAAATTATCTTGTTAAATTAATCCGTGATACCCTGGTCCTTCATCTGGCAGAGCTGTGCTGGCTCCGAGGGGGCTGCAGTGGGGTGCAGGACCCTTGTGAACCCCAACATCCCTTGGGATGTGCTTCCCGAGCTCGCTTTTATCCCGGTGTGTTTGTTTTCACTTTGCTTTGCTGTAATTAAATTCCCAGCCCTTCTGCTTGCAGAAGTGAGCTTCAAAACGCTCTGGCAGAGGGGTGGTTTTATTGAATCTCTAACAAATTATTGAAGCTTGGTGGGGAATTTTTCACACTTTCAACCTCAAGGTTTTTTGGAGAGCGTTTTTGCAAGTGTTTATTATAGTATTGCCACAAGAAGCGAGCCTAGCCGGAAAATTTATAGCAAGCAGCTCATCAGCTGTGGAATGTCAGCACAGCACCGTTGAAATGCCTTCTCCAGCGTCACTCAAGTGAGGATGATTTCTCCCAGTTGAGGACCTGGATAGAGTTTTTTCTTCAAACCTTCCAGCACTATTACAGTGGCTGAGAAGTGACTGTTGGTGTACTGGGCAGAAAATCACTTTTTTCCGACATAAAATAATAAATCTGATGCAGGCACAGTTCTGGGAAACCTGGTTAAAGATGGGAGCTTCAGCATGCCAAAGTTTCAGGCTGTGATGTGCCCAATTAAGAAGCTGCCACCACCTCAAAAGCTCCTTCAATGCTGGGGATGGAGATCAACTTTTCCAGAGCGTCCCAGCTTGGTCAGCATGGGCACAGACCTCTTTGGCTCATGGTTCAGTGCTGTAGGAGATGGTTGCTGCATTCCTCACAGATGTGGATATTAGGAAAAAATTCTTCCCTGTGAGGGAGGTGAGGCCCTGGCACAGGGTGTCCAGAGCAGCTGTGGCTGCCCCTGGATCCCTGGCAGTGCCCAAGGCCAGGCTGGACAGGGCTTGGAGCAGCCTGGGACAGTGGAAGGTGTCCCTGCCCATGGCAGGGGTGGGATAAGATGAGCTTTAAGGTCCCTTCCAACCCAAATATTCTGTGGTTCCATGATTAAACGTTGTAGTGGATGCAGGAAAGGACTGGAGAGAGAATGGTCTCTTGCCACAGGCAGAATAAAAATTAAAAGGGTTGAGATCCCAGGAAAAACATATTCTGTTGCATTTAAATTGGAGACCACTTTTCTCAGGTGATCACTTATTGTGTGCTCATTATAATTTGGGTGTTTAACTGGGTCGCCCTCAGAACAGAAAAGTCGAGCCTGTGGTGTAGCAGACCCAGCTGGAATGGTAGTGTGAGTGTGGGAAGTGCTAAAAGTACTAAAAATAACTTGGAAAACATCTCCAGTTGGCCATCCAGCAGCGGTGAGCGCTTTCCATCCTCTTCTCTTGTTGCCTTGGCTGCCTGTCTTAAATGCGCGGAAAATCACATCCAGTGCACAGAAGCTGGGAGTAAAAATGAACGTTTGTGACACACAGGGGATCCTGGGAGCGGGAAGGAGTGGCTGTGCCTTTGCTGAGGGCAGGAATGTCGTGTGCTGAGTGTGGAGCTGGGGGTGGTGGCACTGAGGGGTCCCCAGGGCTCTGCTTGTGGCCAAGCTCCCAGCCCTGTGTGCTGGTCAATCCTTTGCTTCTGAATCTGGGCTTTGCAGCTCCAGCTTGGGGTCTTATTGGTTATTTGTAGTTATAAAAAAGGTGATTATGAGTTTTGCAGTGCACCCTCATCTGGGATCTGTGTGTGGATCACCCTTTGCACCCGTTTCTGTGATGAATTTTGCTGTGTGTCGTGTGGGAGCTGCTCAGAATTGCTCAGGCAAGCAGCAGCTGGGCTGGAGAATGCAGAATCTGAGTGTATAAATTGCTCTGTCCTGGTTTGCAAGTGCAGCAGCTCTGAAGTTCTCTGTTCAGTGGAAGTAGGAAGCACTGCAAGGTGCTGGGAATGAGAGATAGTTTTGGGTGGTTTTGGGTGAAGCTGCAGATGACACAGCATCACACCCTGTGCTGCAAGTGGTCCCTGTCTCTAGAAACCCCTGAACCTCAAGTTCCCTCCCTGATCCCTCTCCAAACCCAACGTAGGGAGCAGATGGCACTGGCTCAGTCCCCAGCTTGCATTCTTTTCTTTATTTTTCTCAGCGATGGTGAAATCTGTAAGGCACTGAAGTCTTTAACCATTAGCAGGCAATAAAAAGGGGCAGCAGAGTTGGATAACACCCACTAATCCCCTTCAGGATGAGCTGGAGAGAAGAGCCACTGCAAAGCTCCAGAGCTTATTCTGGGATGAGTGCTTTGGAGGCTTTGAGAATTGCATGGTGTTGGTATTTCATGAATAAATAACCCCCAGTGGTATTTGTCAGTGAATCCGCTTCATTAATGAGACCTGGAACAAAGGGGGAGGGTGGAGAAAAGCGGTTTTGAGGGAATCCAGGCAAGTGCAGGTGGTGGGAGGTGGGATAGGGCTGTGTGAGGATGGGTGCCATGGTCTGCACCATGGGAGCAGAGTCAGGACGGAACCCTGCTGTGCTGGACATTTGTGGCATGAGGAGTTGATAGAAAATTGAGTTTTACTGATGCTGGATGTGTGTTCAGTGGGTCCTGGCAGGGAGGGGAGTGTGTTTCATTTATAACTCTATCATTTGGGTGTCTGCAGATGTCTTTGGGGGGGGCTGGAGAGTTAAAGAAAGAGCATGTGCCTGTGTTCATAGATATACAAGTGCCTGTGGAGAGGATCTGACAATAGAAATTAGGTCGCTCACTCCAAAATGCCCTTTTTGATGGGACATGGCATCTGCTTCAGGTCGGTGATGGATTGCCCCATCCTCCCAGTACACCAGGTGCTGAGCCCTGCCTGCTCCCTGGGCTTTTGGCACCTGGGTCCAGCCAGGGCCAGCAGCAGCTTCCCCGGGCTCTTTGATGTGCCCAGGGCACGGCACAACCGCAGAGCCTGTCCTTGTCCTGCCCTGTCACGACGGATCTGGGGCTTAGTCACTGAAATCCAGCTCGGAGAGATGGAGAACAAGAGCTGTTCTTTTGCAGGCAGCTTGTTACTGCAGGGAGAGTGATTCATCCATCAGGGCTGGTCTCATGTGGCACCCGGGCGATGGTGGGGATGGCTGTCCCTGCTGGGCTCCCTGCAGTGGTGGCCAGATGCTGCCATCGCTCCTCGAGTGTCCCCTGCCTTGTCAGCACCGTGTTCTCTCCGGGGCTGGCTCTGGAATTTGGGAACAGGAGCCCCGTACAGTGGGCAGGGAAGGACAGGCAGGGGTCACTGCCAGAGCTGTGTGGGTGGAAAGTCATCTGCTCTGTGCCACGTGTCGCTGCAGAAGGCAGGTAATTAATGACTGCTCCTCACTCCCAAGATTAAAAGGCTGGCAGTGCCAGGGGCTGGGCAGCACCTGCCTGTGCTGAGCCGGGCTCCTCCAGCCCCTCCAGATGAAAGAGAAGTTTTCTCCCAGCTCGCTTTGAGCATCACATCAGCCTCTCGTGAGCTGCCATCCCATCAGGGCTCCGTGTTGAAGCGATGCTGCTCTGAAGTAACGACAGACACTGTGGACCCGGCCAAGCCGAGCAGCCTCCCCCAGTCCGCCCTCACCTTGCTCCTCTCCCAGGTGACGCTGGAACACTTCCCTGTGGCTCTGCTGCCCAGCCTCCCAGCGAGGTTAATATTTTAATACACTTAATGGCTCATTGCCGCTCGCCAGCCGTGCCCGGGCTGTGGCAGGGGTCATCCATTATGCCAGGCTCTGGAGAGTGAGTTTCCCACTCCCATCCTCAGCTCTCCCGAGGGCAGGAGGTCGGCTTGTGCTTCCAAGTTTTAATTAAAGCATGACGAGTTGCCCTTGCCAGCCCCAGCCTGGTGCCGTGTGGGATGAGCCGGTGTCTCCTGACAGAAATCTGTCTCTCTGGAACAATCCTGTGCGAGGACCCAACCCTAGGATCTCATTTCCACCACCCAGAGCAGGTGTAGCTCCTCACCTCCTCCCAGGGACGTGGGTTGGTCGGTGGCCAAATGGAAAAACCAGGAGGGAGGATGGGAGCTTGGTTCTCCTTGCAATCCACCCACGATCAGAAACCCCCTGGGAAGACCAGATGGGGCTGAGCTTTTTGGGGTGGGTGGTGGAGGAGCTGTCATGGTTTGTTGGTTTTGGCTTTTTAAAAATAATTCTCCCTACATTAATAAACAGTGGGTTTGGTTAGTAAATAATCTCCCCTTCCTCCCACCCCCCATCTCTCCAGCAGAAATACATGCCCTGATCTAATATATCCTGCCTTTCTCATTCCCTCATTTCAGAGGAGCTGCAGATCCTGGTGGGAACAGAGTGCTAATAGAAAACGGCCTCTAAAGATATTTGAAACATGACCAAGAAAGGACAGAGGGAGATTCATCTCCAAATATGCTGGAAAATCTAGGAGGTGGGCCAAGAAAGGGAGAATATCAGGAGCTTGATTGCTAGGAGTAAAAAGTTAATTGGGAAGCATTAATTGGGGTGAGAGCAGGCAGCGCAGACATCAATTTGCTATGTGGGGCACCACGGTGCACACAGAGCTGCCCTGGCACTGGGATAACTCATCCACCCCGGCCCATGGGGATGTGCCAATTTATTATTTCTTGCTGCTTTTAATGGTGTTTTTCTTGTCGAAAATCCCAACTTCTGGAATCCTGTGATTCCCTTGAAACTCAGAATCTGAAAAATCATGATGTCAATACTGCATAGGGCTTTATTTGGGTTTGGTCTCTGAGTTGTTTCTAGCCCTTGAGTTTGCAGGGAAAAGCTTGGTTATACCCAAAAGGCTCAGAAAGCAGAAGGCAAACTTAAGGAAGGGAAACATATAAAAAAATACAAAACCCCAAAACAGCACAGCAATTGATTTATTTTTAAAAATCTCATCATTTTGGTGCCAGTTTCATTCTATTCTTTTTGAATGCCTGACTCATGGATTTTCCGAGCGCTCGGTGTTGGCAGGGCTGTGTGCGTGAGTGCTCAGGGGCCCTCTGCTGATAGAGAACGCAGGGCTGCTTCCACACAGCCCTGCCCTGGCCCTCGGGGGCTGATAAATATTCCTTTAGTGCTGTTTCATTGCCAAGCAGGGTGTTTTCAGATTAAACCCCCCCAGAAAAGGGGCACTAGCGCTGGGCATTGAGTCGTTGTGCTGATGGCTGAATAGGGGAGATGCTCAAGGAGAATAAACCTCGCTGTGGCTCCCAGCATTGCCTCGGGGTATTGAGGTCAGAGGGGTCAGGGTTAATTTGCAGCCTCCTGTGTGTAAAGATCTAATAAACAGCCTGTGCAGGTCAAACCTGTCACTAGCAGTGGCTTTTTCTGTGACCTTTCTCTCTCTCTGATCACTTTGTCTCTCTCCTGTCAGAGGGTGACGGATTCTGTTGCCCAGGATGGGTTGTGGGTATTGGTTAATGTATAAACTGTGCTTTGAAGATGAAAAATATCTTGGGAGATGCTTAAAGCTCTTGACAAGCATCTGTGTTCCTTTTGCAGGAACCCAGCAGAAGGCAAAGTGCCTGCATGCTTTGTCACAGGCGAAATCTGCTGCGTGTGCAGCTCCGAGAGGCAGGGCTGGGAGCTTCCCGAGGCTTCACATGGCCCTGGAATTATTCCTAGGTGTTCATGCTTAGGGGCAGGGCTGGGAGCTTCCCGAGGCTTCACATGGCCCTGGAATTATTCCTAGGTGTTCATGCTTAGGGGCAGGGCTGGGAGCTTCCCGAGGCTTCACATGGCCCTGGAATTATTCCTAGGTGTTCATGCTTAGGGGCAGGGCTGGGAGCTTCCCGAGGCTTCACATGGCCCTGGAATTATTCCTAGGTGTTCATGCTTAGGGGCAGGGCTGGGAGCTTCCCGAGGCTTCACATGGCCCTGGAATTATTCCTAGGTGTTCATGCTTAGGGGCAGGGCTGGGAGCTTCCCGAGGCTTCACATGGCCCTGGAATTATTCCTAGGTGTTCATGCTTAGGGGCAGGGCTGGGAGCTTCCCGAGGCTTCACATGGCCCTGGAATTATTCCTAGGTGTTCATGCTTAGGGGCAGGGCTGGGAGCTTCCCGAGGCTTCACATGGCCCTGGAATTATTCCTAGGTGTTCATGCTTAGGGGCAGGGCTGGGAGCTTCCCGAGGCTTCACATGGCCCTGGAATTATTCCTAGGTGTTCATGCTTAGGGGCAGGGCTGGGAGCTTCCCGAGGCTTCACATGGCCCTGGAATTATTCCTAGGTGTTCATGCTTAGGAGAGAGGTGTCACAGCACAGGCAGTGCCTGTGGCTTTGCACATCATGGGCTGGAGCAGAGCAGCAGAGCTGTGCCTGCACCCATCCCTGCATTATCTGCTCCACATCCCCATCCCAGCAAGCATGAAGCCAAGTTCCATGTGTCTTCCCAGCTTTGGCAGCATCCCCGGGTGATGGATGGGGTGTGGATCCTCAGGGAGGCTTGGCCCAGCTGTGAAACATTCAGGAAGAGTTTTATGGCTTTGGATTTGCTGTTGTCTAGGGTAGGGTTGGATTCACACCCAGCTCCAGGCTACCAATAACGCATCTCCCAGTTGCTGGTTTGCATAAAACTGGTGGATGGTGTCTTTGAAACCCCATGAGTGGTTGTTTCTATGAAGAATGCCAGAGTTACGCAGCAAATTTATTACATTGCATTATCACAAAGCCCTCATTTCCTTGGGCAGCTTCCTTTGGCTCGGTGTCACTCATCAGGATGCAGGGATTTTGCCAGAGCATCTCTCTGTGGATTGTCATGCCCGTGCCAGGCTCTCCAGCTCCCTGCCAGCCCTAACCATGCCTTTTCTCTCCAAGGGAAGAAGCGATGCTGTCCACCTACTTCGAAACCATCAATGACTTGCTCTCCTCCTTCGGGCCCGTCCGGGACTGCTCCCGCAACAACGGTGGCTGCACCCGCAACTTCAAATGTGTTTCGGATCGCAAGGTGGACTCCACAGGCTGTGTGGTAGGTGCTGGGGCTGTGGGATGGGTGCTGGGGCTGTGGGATGGGTGCTGGGGCTGTGGGGTCCCCTGGGCTGGCCTCTGGTTTGGGGACAAGCCGGAAGGAATTGTGACCTGCGTCCTCTGGCCCAGGGGATGGCTGTGCTGGAAGATTTCCCGCACTCCTGGGGCCTTCATGGCAAATCACAAATGCCTTAAGGACTCCAGGGAAGCAGCCCAGGTGCTCAGATGAGCAAAAAAAAAACTGCCTGAGGCTGGCGGTCATCCTCCTGCTTGTCAGGAAGCAGGGGTGGAAAGCTGCCTCGCTTTTTCTCCTGCCTTGGGCTTCCCAGCGTGGAGGAAAGATGCAGCATCCCCCCGATCCTATCCACCTCTGGGCATCTCTGACACCCTCAGGGTTTTGATTTGTTTCTGAACATGCTCACATCTTGCCAGACAATCTACTGAGTCCCAGGTTTCACTGAGTCCCAGGTTTTGCAGAGTCCAGAACACCTTCTAGACACTACGCCATTAATTTTGGGCAGAGGCTCTGAATCATAGAATCCTAGAAGAGTTTGGATTTGAAAGGACCTTAAAGGTCATCTTGTTCTAACCCCTTGCCATGGGCAGGGACAGACAGCTTCCACTAGCCCAGGTTCCTCAGAGCCCAGTCCACCCTGGCCTTGAACACTTCCATGGAGGTGTTCCCACCACTGATGCACAGAGTTTTCCTGTGCTTCCAGGTGGGAGCAGCACCTTGCCCACCTCTGGCCCATCCCACCTTGACAGCAAAGCCATCCCTTGCCTGCATGAGGAACCCATGGCAATCCAGTGTGACACAGGGCAGAGCCTTGGGGAGTGGGGCAAACCTGGAGCATCCCTTTTTGTCTGTCTGTTGTTGGAGCCCCTGCCTGCCAGGGAGCCGTGGTGACCCCAAAGGGGGTTCAGAGCTGTCACCTGCTCCACCAGCCCCACAACCACACCCTCAGTGTTCCTAAACTCCCCAAACCCCTCATCTCACTGCAGGCAGAGCCCCCCTACCCTGGCCCATCCCTCCTGTCTCAGCAGAGGCAGGAGATAAGTGTCTCTTTATTTATTGAAGATGTTTGTACACGGCAGCTGGGAAAGGTCAGGCTGCAGCCGTGCTGTCCCGGGGGGGAGGCGTTTTCATTATCCCCTTCTCAGGTTGCTTGTTAAGGCCATTTAGCACAACAGTCTGATGCCTGGTGCCATCTCCCTCTTGCCGCTCATCTCCCCTTCCTCTTTCTTTTCCCATTGTCATTTTTTTTCTTTGTTCCCTTTTCCGGGGAGCAGCTGCCTTCCTAGTCTTTGGGGTGTCTCCCCTTTTTTTTGGGTGTTATTTTGCTGTGAATGCCAATGTGTTTGCTCAGGCACTGTCAGAAGCAATCAGGGCTCGGATTGCCCCACACCGCTGGGAAGTGATGCCTCTTTTTAAAGTCAGTTTATATTCAGATAGAAATTGTCAATAAATTACAGGCCTAGTGCTGGCATGTGGAGAGGCAGAAAAATGTGTCACTTGGGGAAAACACCCCCCAGCTTCTCTAATGCCTGACAGAGGCTGTGTGCAAAGAGAATGGACCCTGTAGAGTGGAGGGAGAAGGAAGGAGCAGCAGGAGCATTCTCCTGGAGTGCATCCCCTCCCTGAGAGCTGTGGGACAGAACCCTAAAAGGTGGGCTGGGTCATGCTCACGATGCTGAGTGGAGTCTCAGCACTCACACAGCCCCGGTTTGGGACATTCTGGTGCTTCCTTTGCCTATCCCTGCACTGCCCCTCCCCATCCCAGTCCTGCTCCTGGAGCCTGCTGGGTGTGAGCTGGGCTTCCAGCACAAGCAGGGATGGGGTCATGTACTGCAAATTTTCAGGGATGTCAGTTAGTTTTGAAGCTGAACTGCTGTGAACTCAATTTGCCAATTTGGTAAGTGCTATGGGCAATATCGGGATGTAATTTAATTAAGCTATCCCCTTTTTATAGAGTTCAGGGAGCATTTGCCTACTAATTTTAGCACTAGGTTTGCTCCAGCTTTACCCTGGACACAGATTCACAAATCATGACATGTTGTTAATCTCTACCAGTCAACAGTTTATTAATTTGCTGAAGACCACAGAAGTATATAATCAGTGGTTCATCAATCAAGGCTAAATCCAACAAATGTTCCAGGCAGGTACTGAGCATAAAATATACATGCAGCCTTGTAAGCAATTAATACACCACAGAGCTGGAGCCGAGCGGCTCAACCGGGGAGCAGCACAAATCTCCGAGATTTCTTATTCCTTTTACATATAATCATCATCTGTTACCAGTTCCTTCGTGCCCTTAATACGGCTTCCAGTAATTCTGCGAGGACTGGGATGCATTTATCTCCGGGTTTTTAGCGGCGTGGGCTCTGCCATTGCCTAATTGTTTGGCCTTAAAAGGTCTCGGTTAAAAAGTCGAGGGCGGATTGCTCGCAGCTCCTGCTGGAATCTGGCTGAGTCTCCTTGGGCTGATGATGGAGAGAAAAGAGGACGTTCCTTTGCTCAGTTAAAATCCTGCTTTTTAGGCATCACCTGAAGACCCTAAAACCTCTCCAGCGGCGTCACCACCCACAGGGGTGGCGGCTCCCCACCTGCCATCCCCCACTTCCCACGGGATCCCTTTTCCCCCCTCATCTCACCGTTTTCTGTTAGTTTTATGTGTACCCAGTAGATGGCATGAGTGCATAAAGGGTTTCTGCAGCTCTTTTCTTATCGGAGGCCTTTTTTTATTCAGGTAATTTTAAGAATGAGCAGCTGTAACCTTGCTAAGACCTTGGCATCGCTAACTGGAGCCTTGAGTTTGAGCCCTAACACAATCAAACAAGCCCCAAGCTCTAGAAAACCTGCTTCTGTGCTGTTTTTTTCTTGTTGCACCCATACAACTGCTGATGGATCTGGTCAAGCTGTGGGCGTTTCCCAAGAAAACAAAATCCCAGTGAGTTTCTCTGAATCCGGTGGCTCCGCACATCGAGTCCAGTGTGTGTTTTGCACCATCTTGCAGGGATCACAGCAAACCAGGAGAAAGTGTGCTGGAGGAATAATTCATACTATATCCTGTGAAGGATATTTCCACTTTCCACTGGCAAGGTGGTAGCTGCACAGCCTGGAGGGAGGATGCTGAAGGAGGGAAAATGCTTAACCCTCCTGTGTTGGTGATTTATAATTTGAGATGAAAACCTGTGAATTGGCCGGGAGAGACCGAAGGAAATACCTGCATCATGGCTTAAATTCAGGTTTTCCCAGCTGTCTTTCTGATTGGCTTCACTCACTTGTGCCAGCTCTCCTTCCACCTGAGGAGAATGGGGCTTGCTTGCATTTACTGCCTCGTGGCCATGAGCATTTTTGAGCCTAGAAAGGCAGGATTACAACCCTAGGAAAATAAGAGGGGTGAGGGTTTTTTCCTAATGGAAAGGGGGCTTTGGTCTTAGCATATGAGCTGGGCAAGGAGGTGCTCTGTGCTCTCCCAGAGCACGTTGGCGTCGCTGTGGGAGGAGGCAGCAGCAGGTACAGGTGTGCAGGGAAGGTGTCTGAGCCCATGGTGCCTCCCAGGATGGGGTCTCCTCACTGGGAGGACCACCTGGAGAAGCTAAAGGGCACAAGCTGCCCTATTAGGGGTGAGGAAGGCAACTCGGGGTCCTGGGCTAAGATTTACCAGAATTAGCCCCTTGAGTGGCCTTGCTGCAATGGGAGGGGGCAGGTGGTGTGATCTGATGGTTCTGCAACATCTGTGCGCCTGCAGATGTTGGTGAGCTGGTTCTTTAAATCAAATTAGGGTGCCACAGGGGGCGAGGATGTTGCAGGTGGATGTGGAAGGGCTAAAGCATGCTCCAGGATCCATCCCACCTTGGGACAGCCTTCCCAGCCTGGGCAGAGCGTGCTCTTCTTGTGCACAGACATGAAATCCTGCTGATCCTCACAGGCTCAGGTCCCTCTGGCAGGGATTTATTTCTAGTTGGAGCAAGAAAAAAGTACAGTTTGCCCACAAGGATGATCTGAGCTGCTCCTCCCTGCACTGGTGAGCTCAGCCCGTGAGGAAGGAGGGAATTTGCCTGGCTCAGCAGGATGCAGGAGGGAGAGCATCACTTAATGAAGTTGTGGCCCACGGTGACACCGGTGTGGTGTTGGTCCCAGCCTTTTTAGACACAGAAGGAAGAGAAATTTGGCATGGTCCACAGAGGCATATAAGCCTTAGCACAGCTTGGCTGGGGCTAATCCTTGCTTTGCTCTCTCCCACCTCAGTGAGGCTGTTCCTCCCTGCTGCAGAGTGTGGCAGAGAAATGGCTTAATTTAAAAGTGTAGCTGTTTCGGGGAGAAATGGGATTAGAAATGCAGGAGCAGGGCAGTGCCTACTCTTTGGTCTCCTCCTTCCAGCACAAGTCACCCAGGGGTGGCTTAGGGACCACGGGGAGATGCTTTGAAATTATGTAGCTGATGCTGAGAACTTATTTTCCTGGGGGAAAAATGTGTTTGGGAGTTTCAGCCTAAACCAAAATGCCACACAGAAATGCCTCACACATGTGAAAATTCCAAAATACTTTGGTTCAAAATATTTCCTTTCTATAAAGGAGAGGGAAATGCTTAATTCCACCATTATCATCTGGAGCTTTGTTTTATATTGCTTTATCCCAGTGTAAAGCCTGAAATAAAAACAAAATTAGGCATTGGAAACCAAAACATTTCAACCTTGTCAAAATTAAATGCTCTCCTAATTTCCCAAAGAGTTTTGAGATGTAATTGATGGAATCCCACAAAGCACTTAAGCTTCATCAAATCTGCATTTTTCTGACAGACAATTGTTCATTGAAAAACAAAAACTTCCCCGTCCCTGCCTTGAGAGGCACCTAGCTAATTATGGGAGAGAGACACACACCAGGGAGGGAGATGAGGAAACCACTCTCTCTTAATCCCTTTAAAGTCTCGCTGGCTCCCTGGAGCAGGAGCTGACTCCTTTTGCACATTGTGCTTGGAAGCAGGAGCCTCCTGAGCTCAACAGCGAGCCCCCCTCCAAGGAGCCTGTGGTTTCAGATTTTATCTCATTAATCCAGGTAAATATCTGTGCTGAAAATGGGATTTGAGGAGGAAAGGGTGGCAAAGGCTGTTGGGGTTGGTGGTGGTGGGTGGGAGCAAACCACCCACCTGCCTTTGCTTTCACAGGGGGTTTGCACCCCATGGGCAGGGGGTGGCTGATTTAAAATCAAGTGGAACAGCTCAGGAAGCACCAAGGTGAGCTGGAGGTCTCTGCCTGCACAGGGCAGGAGTGGTTTGGGTGATAAAAGCCCTGTTTTCTCCAGTGTTGGCTTTTCCAGCAGCATTCCTTGAGGGCTTGGCTGGTGCCCCTCTGCTCCTCAGCAGAGTGAGATGCTCAGTGTGCTGTGGGTTGGGGCTTTGGGACTGGTTTGGGATGCAGGATTTGGTGTGTAGTGTTGTGGCTGGGCTGCACCCTGGATATCAGGTGTGGCAGGGCTTGAATTTCTGTGTTCTTGAAGATTTTTTGGGGTGCCAGCCTCTGGTGTGACTGAAAATGCCCTGATGGGCAGGAGATGCCAGCACACCCCAAACGTGCTGTTGGTGACTTCAGGAAGGGAAGCAGTTTTCCTTGCTCCAGGAGCTCTGAACGCTTCTTTCTGTGTGCATGACAGAAAGAAGTGTTCAGAAATAAATCCCTCCTGCTCAGAATCGAGATGCAGACCTGCACAGAGTGACTTGCCTGAGAAGGGTCACTGGAGTGGTGGCCAGAGGTGAGGAGATGCTGCCTCATCTCCTGGTGCATCCATCTCCTCCAGGGATCCCCCACCCCGCTGTGACAGAGGGACCAGGCTGAGAAGCACAAGCAGCATGTTCTCAGGAGCCTGCAAGACAGATGGGTTTGATTTTCTAAAGCTAAAATAATGATTGATGATCTTTAAAGGGAAAAGGAAGCAGGGGAAAAGGAGGGAGGGGGGAAAGAGTGGGAAGATAATGACTGTTATTTCAGAAAACAGTTGTAATGTTCCCCTCTGGGAAGGATGTTCCCCTGCAGTGGGGTGTCAGGAAGGGCTCTGCCACAGCTGGGGTTGGTGAGGCCATCCCTGCCCGAGGAGGTGAAGCAGGGGTGGCTCTGGAGTGCACTTTAGGAACGAGCATTTTGGCCTTCTTTTATCAAAATATTGGGAGAGGAGGGATAAATCTCACACACAGACTGGGCTGCATACAGCCAGACACTGTTCTGCTGCTGCTGAGGAGCTTTGCTCACCAGGGGCCTTCTGGGTCAGGAAAATGAAGGCTGAATAAGCTGGAATTGTCCATATATATATATATATATATATATATATATATACACATATATATGGACACAGGGGGGTTTACTGCATTTGTATCATCTCTGAGCTCCAACAAGCAAATAAATACATGCCAGTGCATAGTCAGGAGCTCATTAAAATGCTGCCACTTGCTTGTACCTCAGCAGGGCCTGGGATTAATGTTTTTGTCTCCTGCTGAGGAGGTTCCTCCGGGAGGGGTGAGGATGCCTCGGCACAAAGGGGGGTCATTAGGGCCTTTGGAAATGGTGCTGGTGCTCTGTGCACTGAGCCCCCAGCTGGTTGTGCAGCCTCAGGCCAGCAGTGCTGGGATGCAGCTTGGGATCTCACCTCTGGAGGCATCCAGGAATGGGAATGGGACCTGGAGCAGCAGCAGGAGTGGGGTTTGGTGACAGCTTCCTATATGGTTTTAAGAGCCAGGGGGATTCAGACTCGTCTGTACCCAGAGCATCACCTCCAGCACTCTGACACAGAAATCTCTCACTAGAAAGCTGCTGTTGTTGAGAAAACAGAGTGGAATAACAAAAAGGGCAGTTTACTCTCTACAGAAACACTTTATTAGGTATTCTGGTTTTCTAAACTTAATAATGGAAGAGAGGAGCTCAGCAGCTCAGGCAGGCAGCTCAGATGGAGGAGACCGGGTGTGCTCCCATCTGGGGGATCCATGTCAGGAATTATTTTCCTTCCAGTGACCCCTCGCTCATCTCGCTGCTAATGAGCTTTGTAAATGAGAAACTGAGCAAAGGCCCCTTTTTTACCTTACATGAGCAGGGACTTGTCCAGGTATTTATTTTCCTAAGGCACAATCTCGCACAGGTTCTGCTGTGTGCTTGTGTTCTTTCCCCCGATGATGGTTCTCCTCCCGTTGTGTTTTCTCTGGCTGTGCTGGGGATGGTGGTGGTGGTGGGCAGAGGAGCTGTGCCCAGTCCTGGTGGTGGCAGGAGGCCACACGGTGCCACACGCTGTGCTGGGGGTGACAGCAATGGGCACAGGCATCCCGTTTTGTTCCAAACCACAGCCCCTGTGTGTCAGCAAGGCAGGGCCTGGTGTATTCCCAGGGGTGGCTGTGAGCATGTGGCAGCAAGTCCTGCCAAATCTGCCACTCCGTGTGACCTTGGAGATGTCATTTAAAAGGAAAAAAAGCCTGTTTTGCAAAAAAAAAACAAACAAAAAAAACCCACAGATAAAAATAGCACTTCCTATTTAGCACATCCATTCCTTGTGTGTACTCAAAATTCATTTGCTGACTGCAATCACAGGAATATGGACCTGGGTGCTCTGGGATGGGAGGGGATGGGCTGGTGTCCAACTGTGGAGCTGCTGGTGGTTCTTCTCAAACCCCTCGGCAGCAGCAGGGTCAGAGCATTGGAGCTGAGGGTCATGTTTAGCCTTCAGGACCTGTGTTATCACTGTTAACACACAACAGGACAAGAAAGTTTTCTTTTCCAATGCCAAGGGCAATTTTCAGGGCTGTCTGTTGGCACAGAGAAATCAGTTCACTTTGTGTAGATGGAGTGGATGTGCAAGGCTGTGGAATTACATTTGTATGGTAACAGCTTCTCCTTGGATTTTGAGTAGACCATGAGCTGGAGTCTCTCTCTACATCTTCTTTTCCTCTCCATGGCATGGTTTAAGGACCAGACCCTTTCCCCAAACTCTGAGGTCTATTTCCTGGTCAGATCCATGGATAAAGGATGAGCTGGGAGCTGGAAGTGAACCCATGCAGTGCGAGTCTAACGTGGTAAACCCCAAACAGCTTTTTCTTTTAAATTGCTGGATAACAGTGTGTGGGATCCCTTTGCTTCCCTGGCTAAATAAATCCATGCCGTGTGTGGATGAGGGATGTGCAGAGGTGTTTGACCAGGACCTGCAGGGGCACCACATCTCAGCAGCTTTCCTGCCACCAGGGTGGGACGTGCCACCCACGCTCGCCCAGACAGAGTTATTGACCGAGCTGCTCATTGATTTTGTCATCATTTTCCAACAGAGCCCCCCATCCTGTGTCACCGCCAAGGCAGATCGCAAATTGAACTGCAGCTAAATTGATGGGGCATTGATTAAAACTCACCGTAATTATTGGTTCTCCGCTGCCCGAGCCAGGCAAATCAATGTCAGCAAGAACAGATGTGCTCCTTTATGAAAGCCCAGTGAGCACAGGGCAAGTGCTGGCTTTCCAAGCCCATCCAGAAGCCCAGACTGACCCATCAGGGAGTCAGGATTAGCACGAACTGTCTTTTTCCAGGGTCATTTCTGATTCCTGGGGGCAAGAACATAGTTGCACCCAAATTGATTTCAGTTTTCCCCCACTTTGATTTATTGGTGGGACATCCTGATGGGAAATCTCTGCTCCAGGGGCAGGGAGGTGTCAAAAAAATTTATAAGCTCAGAGAAGCTGTGGCTGCTCCATCCATGGAAATGTCCAAGGCCAGGCTGGATGGTGTTTGGAGCAACCTGAGATGGTGGGAGACATCCCTGCCCAATGCAGGGGAGTTGAGATTATTTTTAAGGTCCCCTCCAACTCAAACCATTTTGTGATTTATTATCCAGTTATTCACCTGTGCAAAGCACTCTGTGCAGGGGCTGGTGTTGCCTCTCCTGGTGCTTTTGTGGGCCAGTACTAATTGCCAAGTTGGCTGGTTCCCCTGGCTCACCTGAGCAGGGACAAATCTCGTGTTTTCATGCTGGCTCCCAAAGCTTTCTATCCCCGGAGAGTTCGGTGCTGAGCACAGCAGCTGAGTGGAGAGCCAGCTCTGCTCTGAGCAGGGATGGATGTGAGGGGAGGAGGTGTCTTCTTTTGCAAGTGCTGTGCCGAGCTATTTGCCTGCTGTAATTAATGAGTATTAGGCTGCATAATTATGAACTGAAAGGAAACACGTTTCGTGGTGGTTAAGAGCCAAAACTGGAGGAATATCCCAAGGGTGGCCTCAAGCAGAGAAGGACTGGGAGAGGGGGGGTTTGGTGACCCACTAACCCAGTCACGGGGAACGAGCCATCTTCTTCCTCTGTGGGCTGGAGGAGCTGCTGAGCTCAGCACATGGAGCTGTGCCAGGGCAAGAATTCCAAGTGACAGCGCAGAAAAGCCGTGACTGATCCTCTGGCTGTGGTCCTGCAGCTCCTGCTGCCTTACAGACCCATCCAGCTGCCTTCAGCACCCTGGAAGGTCCCTCAGGAGCTCTAGAGGGAACTTGAGCAGAGCCCTGGACACCCTGTGGATGTGGGGAGAGCAGCAGAGAGGCGGCTGCAGGGCTGTGGAGCAGAAATGCTGTTTGCAGCCAGCCCTCTGTATCCTCCAGGCAGATCCTCTCTGCCAATTTGCACAGCTCTGCTCCTACGGCAGGGCCAGCAGATGAGGAGGAGACCACGGGAGATGAGGTGGATCTGCAGATTCACAAACACTCCTACCCTGCTCCCGGGCAGCGAGGAGCACGGATTGTTCTCAGTGTCCTCTCCTCCTCCGTTATTCCATGTATGCATCTAGAAATTCCTTCCTGCTCCCACGTCTTCTGCTGCTTCCTGCTACTGATTCCAGAGCTGTGTCTCTGGGACCCTGCCTGCTCTGCAGGGATGTGCAGAATCCTATTCCAGAGCCCTTTGCTGCCAGGATTCTTTGGATGGAAAAGCCTTGTGCTTTCCCTGCTCACCTTACCTGGTGTCCCCAAGGATGGTACCGAGATTTTCAGGCGTCACAGCTGAGGGGACAGGAGGCAATGAGGGATCTGAGGGACAACTGGCACAGAGATCAGCACATCCCAGTTGCTGCAGAGAGGACAGAAGCAGTTTTGGTGCTGCTGCTGTAGGGAAGTGGCACAGGGTTTCCAGGAGGTGGAGAGAAAGATGGGGACAAACATTTTAGCAGGGTAGGACAAGTGTGATGGTTTCAAACTGAAGGAAGGGAGGTCCAGATTAGATATTAAGATTAAATTTTTCCCTCTGAGGGTGGGCAGGCCCTGGCACAGGGTGCCCAGAGCAGCTGGGGCTGCCCCTGGATCCCTGAAGTGTCCAAGGCCAGGTTGGATGGGGTTTGGAGCAGCCTGGGACAGTGGGAGGTGACCCTGCCATGGCAGTGAGGTTGGAACTGAATGGTCTTGAAAGGTCTCTTCCAACCCAAACATTCTGGGATTCTATGATTTCCCAGGACTCCCTAAAGCCCCTTTTTGCTTCTTACGTAGCCAAGAGTGAGTGAGGCTCTGCAGCCCATCTCCCATTTGGACCCTGCTGGTGTTGGCAAATGCGGGGGCCAGGGTCTCCTGAACTTTTATTAATAAGTACAGCATTTTGCTCACATGGAAAATTGATTTTCTTTTTTAAGCACGAAGTATAGCGGTTTTATAACCTTTCTTCTGCTTGACAGAGGCCGTTTATAACTTGCCTTCATCACTACCTATGCCATCTCCAGCCTAACTCATCTTCAAGAAATTCCATAATGCATTTTTAATTGTGAGCTGCTCCTAGATAAGATTTATTTGTTTTTTCAAGGGCTGGCTTTTTTGTTGTTGTTTGTGTGCGTGTGTGTTTGGTGAAAAGGGATAAATAATACAAGTGGAAGTGTGCTTTAACCTGGGTGACAATTTATCAGCAGGCATTTGCCTCCTGCTGGCTTTGATCTTTTGGGGCAAGGAAAACAAGCTGGGGAGCTGGAATTGGAAAGCAGAGCCATGGTTCCCTTGGCTGTAGAAAACTGATGAGCCTGGGCTGCCCTGCTGGCTGCCCCCAGTCCTGCCCACAAGATCCTTTAGGACACGATGCCGTGTGCTTGCTGACCTGCCTGGTGTGGTTTGGGATGGATTTCTGGGTCATTCCCGAGCACTGAGATGGTTCTCTGGGTGTTGAGGTGTTTATTTCTGGTTTGCACTGGATTCCTCTGCATTTTGGAGGAAAAGGTAACAAACACGGAGGGTTGTAACGTTTTGCCCATACTGTCTTGAGGCTTCATTGTTGTGGAATTTTGCTGCCTCAAGGATTCCACTCTCCTCTAGGGGGAGGATGAGGAGGGAGGCTTTGGCAGGAGACCAAATCCATGGCCCTTGCCCCTTTTCCAAGGGCTGCTGCAGCAAAGACCTCATGCAGCTCTGGCTGCTGGCTGGTCCCTGGGAACAGCAGCCGAGGAAACTCTGCATTTGTTAGCTTCTCCTTTATTTATCCCTTTTTTCCTGGTTTATTGTTTTTTCCCCCCACTACCTTATTTTTATTGTTTAGCGACACAGAGCGACTGAGTCACCAAGAGAGAGCGCATTTTCTGCTCTGTGCCTGCAGAAGGGGCTGGAAATTCATACGGGCACCAACATCCTTTGTAGGGAGAGTCGAGAAAATCTTGGGGCATTCCATGGTCTCCACCCACATGAATTTGCAGGATTACCCCATCCATGGCTCAGGACAAACTCATCTCCTTCAGCTGGAGAAGCAGCTGGCTCCTGGATGGGCTGTGTTCTGGGGGGGACAGGATGGGGGACAGGACGGGGGACACCCCACAGTGACCTCTCTCTCTGCAGTGTCCCGAGGACCTCCGGCCCATGAAGGATGGCACCGGCTGCTACGACTACTCCAAAGGGATCGACTGCTCCGATGGTTTCAACGGGGGCTGCGAGCAGCTGTGCCTGCAGCAGACCCTCCCTCTGCCCCACGACCCCTCCTCCAGCACCATCTTCATGTTCTGTGGGTGAGTCCCCTCCAGTGCTCCTCAAGCAGCGCCCAAACTCCTGCCCTTTTCCATCCCAGCCCAGCCTGGAGCGGGGTGTCCAAGAAAGGGGCTGTTTATGGAGCTGACTTCCAGCAGGGAATAGAGGCACCTGGTTTGCCTGGGGGAAGTGTGAGGAGCAGTGTGAGCAGATGCACCTTCCCTCTCTGCCTCACAGTTTGATCTGTGACTCACCGTGAAGGGACCCAAAAATTGTACATTGTGTGTTGGAGGGGGAAGGTGTAGGATTTGTTTAAGAAATACTACTTTTAAAATTTACTTTTTTTTCCCCCCTCCCCTGTGCCTCTCTTAAAAATAGAGTTTCATCCCTGATTTTGGCTGGGATCTTATAATCCTACACAATTTAGCATCTTCTCTCAGGAAAATCTCCCTGGCTGCGGTGTGCTCTAAAAGGAGCTCAGCGATTATCTGGCTTTATGCTGCACCGCTGCAGCCATCCGTCGCCTGCCCCAGCCCCACGGCTGGTTCGCACTCTCAGGCACACTCAGCAACCTACTCCATGTCCCAGTTGACAGATTAGGGGGAGGAAGGGGAAAAGAAGCCCTTTTGGGAAGGAAATGCCCACAAGCAAGAAGGGGAGTGAATTCCTAGCAGTAACTATGAGGAGAATCCATCAAGTCCTGATGTTGCAGGTGCAGTGAAAACCTCACGCAGCTCTGGCTGCTGGCTGGTCCCTGGGAACAGCAGCCCAGGAAACTCTGCCTTTGCCAGCTTCTCCTTTATTTATCCCTTTTTTGCTGTTTTTTTCCCCCCACTACCTTCTTTTTTATTATTGTTTAGCAACACAGAGTGACTGAGCCACCAAGAGAGAGAGCATTTTCTGCTCTGTGCCTGCAGAAGGGGCTGGAAATTCATATGGGCACCAACATCCTTTGTAGGGAGAGTCGAAAAAATCTTGGGCCATTCCATGGTCTCCACCCACACCCACATGAATCTGCATTTCAGCCTTGCATCCCCAAGGACAGAGACTGTTTCCTTTTTTTCCCCCTTTTTTTTTTCCATAATCCCTTTTCAAGGCTGAGCTGCGCTTTGGGAACAGGCAAGGAAAAGTGTGACAGACAGGTGGGAGTTTTGTTTGCAGGAAAATGCAGTAGAGGAAGGGCAGAGGGAAGCAAGCCTGGAGGGAGGTGGGGTTGGTGTTAGCAGAGCACTGGGGCTGCAGGGAGGAAGGAGCAGACAGGGAACAGAGGTTTCCCTGTAAGGTGTAAGCTGAGGAAAAGGCTGTTGGAAGAGGAGGAGAGGCAGGATGAGCACATTTACAAAAGATTCCACCAAGAATTTCAGTGTGTGTAGTTTAATCCCATCCCTGCTGCCTGCCTCAGTTTCCCTTCCTGTCTGTTGAAGATGAGCGTGTGAATCCTACCCAGAACAGGCTTGAAAGTGGCATCAAAGGGCAGAGGAGCAGCCCTGCTGGAGCTGCATCCTTGCAGGAGGGTATTGCTGGGTGGAGAGGCAGGAGCCTGATTTTGCCTTGCTGTGGGCTGGGGAATGTTTGTTCCTGAGCAGCAGATGCACAGTGGGCTCAGCTCAGCTCTCCAGCATGGGGGCAGCTCCAGGCAGGAGAGCATGGAATCATGGAATGGTTTAGGCTGGAAGGGGCCTTAAACTCATCTTGTTCCAGCCCCCTGCCATGGGCAGGGACACCTTCCACCAGACCAGGGTGCTCCAAGCTGTGTCCAGCCTCTCTGCAGGCAGGTGGGCTGTGCGGGGTGCTGGGAGCCAAGCACCCATTCACTGCTCACCCAGTGAGCCAGGGCACAGGATTTGGGCTCTGGGGCCCCTCTGTGCCCAAGCAGCTGCTGCAGGTGTTGGTGGTGCCTGCGTGGGCTGGACAGCGGCTCGTGGGGTAGGGTGGGCTGCTCTGTGCCTGGCCCGTCTCACGTGGCTGTGCTGCCCCACAGGTGTGTGGAGGAGTACAAGCTGGCCCCAGATGGGAAGTCCTGCCTGATGCTGTCTGACATCTGCGAGGGCCCCAAGTGCCTGAAGTCGGATGCCAAGTTCAATGACACCCTTTTTGGGGAGATGCTGCACGGCTACAACAACAGGAGCCAGCACGTCAACCAAGGACAGGTGTTCCAGATGACCTTCAGGTAGGTCCTGGTTCTGCTCCTAGTTTTGGGAATATCAGGGTGGGGAGATGGGGCCAAGGTCCAGCGTACTGATGCCTTGAGGGGCTCACCTAAAGCTGAGGCTGGACAAGGTTAAGAGAATAAAAAGCAGTTCTGTTTATTGAAGGCCTTCAGGTGCATTTAGGGCAGACAAAGCCCACCCAGGGGCTACACACAAAATGGACAGCAAGTCACAGGCTTTTCATACTTTATAAATTCTGTCCATTTGCGTATCAAGCTTTAATCCTCCAATTACAGCTTCAGGTGAAGTCAACTACTCCAAGTTTGCTCCCCCCAATTCACTGTTGTTTACACATCTTGGGGCCTGAGACAATAAGGTGTCCTTGGATTCCAAGCTTAGAGGAATTGTTTTGTCTAAAAATGCTTTAGCACCGTGTATGGAGTCCAGAGTTAAACACTAAAATTACAGATACACGAAAAATATAGAAGCTAAAATCCTAGGGCATCAGTACAGAGCCAGCATCTCTGATTTGCTCACGAGGGGAAGAGAACAAGAGGACAACAAGCACCCCCAGCTTTCCTACCTGCTCACCCTTCCCCCTGGCAGCAGCACAGGACCCTCCTGGGCCAGCGTGTGTCCTGTCAGACGGGACACATCAAACTGTGCTCCATGGGCCTTTCTCTGGAGTGTTGCCTCATCTCTTTCTGAACACTAATGTCTTTCATCTCCACGATACCCTGCAACAATGAGTTCTGTCTTTGATTGTGTGTAGTGTGAAAGAGCATTTCCTCTGCTCTGTTTTCAGCCTATGCCAGCTGGTTTTATTCAGTGCCCCCTGTTACAGCACAGGGAGGAGCTGTGGATGTAGCATGATAAATAATGTAAATGAGCTGAAGGTAAACACCTTCACCTTGCAGGGCTCACAGAGGGGAGCTTGCTGAATTCAGGGCTGGCAAATGAGTTATTTAGTTATTTTTCTTCAGGTCTTCTCAATGCAGCTGTGTTTTGATCAAGTGTAAGCTGGGGTGGGTCTGAGAGTTTCGAAGCAGCAGCATTAATCACAGTCAGGAGAAGATCCAGCCCACACCTGGCTCTTCCCTGCCCAGCACCTGAGTGTTTCTTTCCTGTTCAGACACCAAGACCTCATTGCTGCCTCTGATTTTAGCTGGAGCTGTGGGTGCTCATCCCTGCTGCCCACAGAGTTTTTCCAGGTGTTTTTTCCCAGCTGAGTGCAAAGCTTCCCTGGCTTCAAGCTGAGCTCTGGCCTTCTGCTCTCCTGATGACATTGGCATTTCAAGCTCCCTCAGCACAGAGGTGCTGGGAAAACCACAGCCAGCAGAGTGCTTGGAGCCAGCAGAGCTGCAGCTTTTGCTGGAAGTGACAATTGACAGTGTGTCCTGTTTTCCCAGTAGACTCCTCTTTGTTTTCTCTCCCTCACAAGTTACCACCATCAGAGGGTGCATCAGAGCAGGGCTGGGGCTGCAGAGATGAAGTTTTCTGTGAGCTGGTGGGTCTAAGGGATGCTTTGTTGCTTCCAGGTAGAAAATGTCCTCAAGGCTAAATTCCAGCTGGAAAGCACACAAGAATGTCTGTGGGGCTGGTTTATCCTAGGATTTGGCTTCTCCAAATCTTCCCCTCTGAGGGCATCCTGAGGATGGTGGGTTTGGGCAGTCCAGAGCTGGACCAGGAGCAGTCCCTGTGGGGGCTGCCCTTGGAATAAAGCACCTGAGGTGTCGGGATGGCATCTTCCAGGGACCAAAAATCACTCCCTGGGGCTCTGCCTGACAGGTTTTGAGGTTTGAAAAAAGGGCTGTTATTGATCCACCCTCCCTCCCTGGGCTGGCACCACTCCCAGGGTGCTCAGTGGGGAGAAGCTTTTCCCAGAGAGGGGCTGTGCAGTGACAGCCAAGTTCTTTGCACGACCTGCTGTCACAAACAGCGTTTTCAGTCTCTTTGGTCCCAGGTGTAACAGCTGCGAGGGGCAGGAGAAAGCAGGTCTGAAACAAGAGCAACCGACAAAGCTGCCCACGTGGTGCAGGCTGTAGCGTGCGATGAAGCGGCTCCGCAGAGCTTGCAGCCTGGAGGGAGGCTGCACATCCTGCTCCAGAAATGCTTCCAGCAGGCTGGAAGGTCAGCACAGCTGCCCTTTCCCATCTGAGCGTGGGCTGTTGGCTCCAGAAGCACCAGGCAGTGATGAGAAGGGCTCAGCTCCCCATGTGCAGGGTCCTCCCCCGTGGCCAGGCTGCCGGGGGTGCCCGCGGGTTACGGTGCAGGAGCACCATTACATCATCCCTTAACAAGGGAAGAGAAGAAGGTTAATGGAGAAGAAATTATTAACTAAAAGATGTAATTTGCCTCTGATTTTCATAGATATTCAAGAACCTCTCTGAGCATTAAGACACCAGCTGTTAGAGAAGCCCTTAATTTGGTGCATTTGAAACATAGCAGGAAGCTGCCTAATACTAGGGATTAAAAGCCTGTTTCTGCGAAGTAGGAGCAAGAACCTGCTATCAGAACAAGGGGCTGAGTATTTTAGAGGGATTTATGACTGCTGGGATCCTTTAGCTATGCAGATGTGACAATCTTTTGAATGGTGTCTGCTTCCCATGTCGCCGCATCTTCAGTGTCTTTAATAAATAGGATATTCTCAATCTGCCAGGCATGTCAGCATGGGGTTGGGAGGGAGCCTTTGTGCTGGGAAAAACTGCCTCACACACCCTGGCCTGGGCAACACTTAGCAGTTGCTGCAGAATTTCCATCCTCTTGTTCAGGGAGGTGTCTTTGCTACCTAAGGGACTGCAGCACTGATTAATCGGTCTGTGCCCTTCTGGTGGCTGCAGAATCACGGGATGGGTCAGGTTGGAAGGAACCACGTTGGGCGTCTGGAGCATGTGGCACAGGATTGCATCCAGGCACTTCTTGAATAATCCAGTGAGGGAGACTCCACACCCTCTCTGGGCAATCTGTTCAGTGCTCGGTCACTGCACAGGAAAGAAGTTCTTCACATGTTCAGGAGGAACTTCTGGGCATCAGTTTCTATGTCTTCCTCTTGTCTCATTGCTGGGCAGCATTGAGCAGAACCTGGTCCATGCCCTTGGCACCCTCCTGGCTGTGCTCAGCACATCACTGGGATGTGTTGGGTGTAGCACCGATGGCTTTATTGCACCTGACCACCTGGAGAGGCTGGGGATGTGCAGTGAGGACCTTCAGGATGCAGAGTGCAGATGGATGTGAGGATGCAGCACAGCTTGAGAGCTCCCAGACCTCAGAGCAAAGTGTGCCTCTGGCCAGTGCTGCTTCAGGTTTTGGGTTTCCCCTTTAAGAGATGCCATTTTTATCCAAGGGGGTCAGGCCTTTATCCAGGGGGTTCAGTTGTGTGGCTGAGGAGATGGTAACGCCCAGGGGAGGGCTGGAGGAAGCAGATCCTGGCTGCTGAGCCCAGCGTACCCCCAGCAGGGCTGGGCAGCAGCCAGGCTGGTCCCGCTGTGTGCTCCATCCGTGCTCCACATCCACCCCAGCGCTGATGGAACACCTCACTGTGCTGCTGAGAGCCTGTCCCTGCTCACGTGTCCCTCTGTGCTGCTGCCAGTGACCCCTTCCCCACCCAGCAGCGACAGTGAAGCCACAGCCCAGCAGGATGTGAGCGCCAGAGCATCCCTGCAGCTCTGCTCCAGCCAGCAGGAGTTAGGAGCTCTGTGGGCAGCTTCTGCCGTCCTGAGGTGGCTTAATGACCACTAATTATTTCTGTGGAGGTTGGATGCTTGACTGATTTGTTGGACACACCAGCATCAAGGCTCCTGCTCAGAGGAGTGCACCCTGGCATTGCTGCTGCTGCCTCGTTGCAAGGATTTCAATCAAAGCACTCCTCCAGTGATGTTTCCCCTCTGCAGTCCCTCGTGGGCACTTTGGGAGGGGACTGGAGAGGGATCTTCCATCACTCACCAGAGCCTCCCCTGCTCCTTCCACTGCTGAGCCAAAAGCGCATTCAGATCCATCTTCTTCTGGGCACCCCTCTTCTTTCTTCAGAAAGGGTTCTTCCCGTTGGTAAAATGCTCTGTGGGGTTAATAAGTAGATGGGATTGAAGCTGATCTATTCCAGTCACACCTCCTGGTCTAGCTGGGAGGCTCAGCAGTGGATGCAGCTCACTAAAGACTCGATTAGAGCGATTTTCCCCCTGTTGCCTCACGGTGGGGCAGAACCTGAACTGTGCGCTGTTCCCAAATCACTGAGGAATTATTTTCCAAATGGGTTGTTTGTTCATTCTTTATCTGTTTTTGTGCCGTCTCTTTGCCATGAGGGAATAGATATTTTTGTTTAAAAGCTGTTTGCAGTTTCAGACTGTTGCTTTTACGCCATTAACGTGGAGAAATCCCAAAATACTGCCCATGGAGCCAGCTTTACTTGCTGGATTATTGCAGCACGGCAAACAGGCTGGCAGAGCAATGCACGGCAGAGCACTCCCTGGGAGCACCGCTCTGCCTTTACCAGGGTCCCTTCCCATCCCAGCTCTGGCTCTTGCCCCAGCTTGGCAAAGCCTTGGGACACAAGAACCCCCACACAGCCACTGTTTGATTCCTCCCTGCAGAGATGCAGTGAGACCAGGGAGTTTTGAGGTGTTGAGGGCCGATAAGGAGCCAGAATGGTTTGGTGGCTGGTGGGAGGAAGAGGATTCGTGCTGGTGCTCCCTCTCTGCTCAGCAAAGTGGTTTTCCTTCTCCATATCCAGGGAGGATAGCTCTGGAGGATCCAGGGCTGCTGTGCTGTGCTGTGCCGAGCACCTTGCAAGCTGGAATCACCCTTTCCTCTTCAAATAAGTCCTTGGAGGATGCTGTTCCCCCCATTGCCACCTATAAAACAGGGCTGCTGCTTCTTCCCAGCCTTGGGGAAGGGAGAGGACAGGCTGGAGGTGGTGCTGGGCACAGCCCGAGGTGCTGGGGGTGCTGCAGGGAGGGATGGATGCTGCCCCAACTGCTTCCAGCAGGCTCTGCCTCCACCCAGCTCCATTCATGCTGTCAGGCCACTGACCCGATGTGTGGAATTGTCATAATATTGATGGGGAGTTTGGCAAGTTAATTTAAAATCTGTCACTCCTTCCCCTCGACACTTCTCACCCCTTTACAAACAAGCACGGTGGCAGCGGGGTGAGCTGGCAGCTCAGTGCCATCCCTGCCAGGGCTGTTTTGGGAAACATTTCCACCCTCTCATTCCCCCCTGCACCTCATGTGATCTGCCCCTGGTGCTCTCCCACCTGTGGGTGCTGCCTGGGACTGGGGTGGGGGCTCAGCATCACATCTGGATGTACATCTGGGAGGCTTTGCTGGTGCCTCAGCCCTGGCAGGGACATCCTGCTTCCCCCTGGCAACACAAATGTAATGTCTGTAACTGGTTAAATTAACACCATTGCTTTTTCCCCTATTTTTCTCCCTCCCTTTGAAACCTCCGAGCACAGGAGTTATAATTGTGCTGTTTATTATTCCTGTGCCGGTGAGTCAGTGCACCAGTGCCTTGTTTACCTATTACCCTTCAGGCCGGGATAATGGATGGATCTCTTTTCCAGTGGCTGCCTTCCATTTAATTCATCTTTTTATTGTTTGTTGCTGCACTTCTATTACCTGTTCACAACTTTGAAGCCTCAAACTCGTTGGTTGGAAGCAATGATGCCTTTCCAAGCCAGGCTAACGCCGCATGCCGTGGTCCTGAGTAGCAGCTAAGGGGTTGTTAGGAGTTTAGCAGATCTGTGGAGGTGGGATCTGTTGTGGGATGTGTGGGATGTTTCAGAGCCCTTTTGAGCACCTCTTCACTGGCCACACTCAGCAATGAGATTTTACCAATCCAGTGTATAAATGACTAATGCAATTAGCACAGCATTCCATCCTCATGGTCACTGTTACATCCCGTTTAATTTCAAAGTTCTCATCCTACCAGAAATGACAACAGATTTTATAGTTTTGAGCTGGTGTTGCCCAGTCAGCAGCCACGTGCTTCTGCGGCAGGTTGGAAGCATTTTTTTGTTCTTCTAGAAAAGCAAAAGCAAATGTAGTGTCAGTGATACCCTGAAGACAATGCAGGGGTCCAGGGTGGAAGAGATGCTTTATAATAGAGGTTGTTTAAATACTAGGGGTTTTCAGAGTGGTTCTGCACCTGACCAGGTACAGGTAGGATTTAGGGAATGGGCTATCACATCCTTGGTGAGCATGGACATGGCCATCACAGCCACCTCCTTCTGCCCCATCCCAGCTCCAGATGTGCCTCTGAGCTGCTCCATTTCATTCCTGTCTGTGCAGGTAGCGGGATCACCTCACACAGGGTCAGTCTCTGGTGTTTGGTCATTGCCTCTGAGAGCCCCAGTGCTCCCAGCGTGTTGCTCAGCCCTAGGGAGAAGGAGGAGGAGGAAGAGGGATGGCCACAGTGGAAATTGCCACTGCAGCCAGGGCCCAAAACCAATTGTACACCCATAATTGTGAGATTTAGATTAGGAAGAAGTTCCTCAATCAGAGGTTGGGCAGGCCCTGGCACAGGGTGCCCAGAGCAGCTGTGGCTGCCCCTGGATCCCTGGCAGTGCCCAAGGCCAGGTTGGACAGGGCTTGGAGCAGCCTGGGACAGTGGGAGGTGTCCCTGCCCCTGTTCTTGCAGACACCAGTGCAGTCCAGAGCCAAGGCACTGCTGTCAGAGATGGTACCAGCACCCAGTGGAGCTGATGGAATGTCACCCACGGGCTTTTGCTGGGCTCAGGGACCAGAACTTTCCTTTCCCTGGCCGTGGAGCTGCTGCCCCCACAGCGAGGGATGCCAGGGAGCTGCTCCTCCCCCTGCACCCCTGCTCCCTGCTCCCCCAGCCCCAGCAGCACCCGTGCCTGCGCAGATGTTTGTATTCTCTGCAGCTGATGAAAATATTCATTATCTTGTTAGCGGCTGCTGCGGCGGGGGAAGCGCAGATTTGCATTCCCACAGCTGATCCCGCAGCGCGCACGGAGCTGCCACGCAGCAGCGCACATTGGGCAGGGAGCTGGGTACCCTGCCCTGCCACACTGCCAGCCCACGGGGACAGCAGGGAGCAGTGCCAGGGCCACGCAGGTACAGCGTGGAGGCCAGGAGGAAGATCAGAGAGGGATGTGGAGGAAGGCAGCGGGCACTGGGGCTGGGTTGGGAAGCAGTGAGGGGGAGTGCTGGTCCCTGGGCGGGGTGGGAGCAGGCAGGGGGATCCCAGTCTGGGAATGCTGCTGAGGTGTGTGTGTGTGGGAGGATTGTGTCTCGCAGCTCTGGGAGCTGCTTGTGGGATGGGAGTGCAGGATCTGAGGGGTGCTCATCCCTTGGGAAGGTGGGCTGGGACATGGGCTCTTCCTGCAAAGAGCCTGCCCTGCTGCTGTCAGCCTGTGACCCTCAGGGGACACTCATGTCCCCTGGCCCATGTACCCACACAGCTGTCAGGGGGTTCAGTGAGGCCTTCTGAGTCCACCTTGTGAAAAGTTCACGGTGACACCCATACATGGTTGGGAAAAAGGCCAGAAATGTGCCCAGGTGACCCAGAAGACCAATGGCATGTTGGTTTGTACCAGCAATAGAGTGGTCAGCAGGAGCAGGGCAGCGATTGTCCCTCTGTACTCGGCACTGGTGAAGGTCAGTTCTGGGCCTCTCACAATGAGAAGGACATTGAGGGGCTGGAGCATGTCCAGAGAAGGGAAGGGAGCTGGGGAAGGTTCTGGAGCACAAGTCCATGAGGAGCAGCTGAGGAAGTTGGGGTGTGTAGTCTGGAGAAAATGAGGCTCAGGGGAGACCCTGAGAGGTCCATCTCCTGCGTGACAAGCAATAGGACAACATGAAACAGTCTCATGTTGTGCCAGGGGAAGTTCATATTGAATATTTGAACGATTTCTTCATCAAAAGTGCTGTCAACCCCTGGCACAGACTGCTCAGGTCAGTGGGGAGTTATGCCATCCTTGGAGGGATTCAAAAGGTGTGTGGATGTGGCACCTGGGGACATGGTTGAGTGGTGGCCTTGACAGTGCTGGGTTAACGGTTTGACTCAGTGGTCTTAAAAGTCTTCCCCAGCCTAAATGATTCCATGATTCTATGGACAGGAGGGGAGGGATGAGAGATTGGCCCTGGACGCTTGCAGAGCGCGAGTGGGGCTCTGCTCCCCTCCTGGGCTTGGCAGAGATGTGGTGATCCATGACCCATGTGCCACCCACTCCCCCTGACTGCTCCCTTCATGGCACCCTGCACTGCCAAGCCTGCCTTCATGTTCCCAAGCTCCCATGGCACCCAGGAATTTTCCCCCTTCCCTGATCTCTGGGGAGCAGCCCACGGGATGGCCTCGCTGACCTGCTGGCCTTTCCCATCTCTGGCTTTTATGATATCAATTATAGCTGGTGTTACTGCACAGTTAATCTGCATTATTAAGAGATGTGGTGGAGATTGGATTTATAATAACAGCTCAGATTTATGGAGTACCTTTCATCCCAGGGGGTCCTTATTGGCTTTATAGCCTTGCAGAGAGGAATTGCTGCTTCTTTCTTCCTCATCTCACATGGGCTGCAGCTGCTCCTGGGCCAGGGGAGCTCCACACCCACTCGGGACACATGAAAATAAGGGTTATGTTCAGCTGAAAAGCAAGAGGAGAGTAAGACAGGGGGATTTGAGGCAGTAAATTGTGATCACACAGCTTTAAGGTGAGATAGTAGCATTTTTCAATCGTGCCATGGGCACTGTGCTGGCCACCATTAGCTGGGCTGTGGCTTTGTGCCGCTCACACCACGGGGCCGCTTCAGTGTCACCTCCAGGGACAAGGCTGACATTCAGCAGCCCGTCACTGCTCTTCCTTGCTAGTGCCAGCACTGGTTGATGGAGATTCCCCATCCAAGGACTAAATCAGCTTGACATTGACTTAGCAATGCGAATCCTTGCTCCAGGCAATGCAGTCAGGAACAGTCACCAGCGTGGGGATATCTGAGCGCTCCACAGCTTTGCCAGCTGTCGAGCCATACCTGCTTCCGAGGTAGCGGCAGGGCTTGGACACAGCCCTCAGTGCAGCAGAAAATCTTGTCTTCCTCTTTCCTATCCCGAGTGCTCTCTCCAGAGGTGGAGGATTTGCCATTCTGCCTGTTGTGGTGTAGCTCGTGACTGCACAAACATGAAAGCAAGAGCTGAGTTTGGGCCCCATCAGTTGAACCCACTGCCCCAAATGTGGGACAAGCCATTCTGGGAGCCCTCCTGTCCCCTGTGGCATAATCCGGATCTCCTAAATCTCCCACAGTGCCATGTTCCTGGGCAGTGTGACCGGGTTTGGATGCTGGTGGCTCTGTGCAGAGGGAAGCAGGTGGTGGGGATGGGCCAACATCCCTCACCCCCCGCCCTGTGCCCCAGTGATGCTCTTTGCCGTCGTGCTCTCCCCCTGCCCGGGCTGCAGGAGGAGCCTCCCATGGGCTGCTGCCTTCAATAACGATTTCCTGGAGATGGAATCTGGGGGCGTTTGTGCTGGTTCATTTCTCCCCCAGCACGGGCTGAAGGAGCCCAGCACAGGCAGAACAGCCTGTGTGCCTGGCCCTGGCTTCCCAGGGAACGCTGCCATTCGCCATCTGTGCCCGCGCCCACGGGCAGCAGGCAAACATCTGGAAGGTGTGGCGGCACTGCCACTTGTCATAAGGCAAGCCGGGTGCGATGGCTGCAGAGCTGGGAGGAGGGAAGGAATGTGGGAAGAGCTCCGAGGCACCTCACCGAGTCTGGGATTGGGGCTTGGCTCCCAGCACCACGGTTCCTGGGGAGGGGGGCAGGGGTGAGGTCGCTGCAGGTGCTGTCTCCTGCCCTGTGCATGGTTTTGTGGTTCTGTAATTAACTTCACATGCAGAAACACAACTCCACAGATGCAGTCGCAAATCCCAGCTAATTCTCCATATGTTCTGGCTGCCTGACAGTGCTGCTGCTTATGGAAGCGTCCCCTGCCTGGGCACTGCCTGTCCCTGTCCCTCAGGGACACCAGGCTGGT
Organism: Pardalotus punctatus; assembly: GCA_013400915.1. Classification (NCBI taxonomy): domain Eukaryota; kingdom Metazoa; phylum Chordata; class Aves; order Passeriformes; family Pardalotidae; genus Pardalotus; species Pardalotus punctatus. Next base: position 31,305 of record VZTX01006778.1, read on the forward strand.
GATGGCCCATGCTGGTAGGACCGTGGGCTGGCCAAACACCCTGCATGGGCACCTCGGGCGGGCACTGGGGTCACCCTGGGCTCAGGATCCTGGCACATGGATGCTGGCACAGCTGGAGCCCACGCTGGCATACGGGAGGTCTGGTGTGGAGGGGAAGTGGGAGCATTAACTGCGCTGAAATGACATTGTTGGAGTGCCAGCACATGAAATGTGTGGTGGTATTGCAGCCCTGCCATTGCCTGTGGCTGTTTTTCTTCTGCTCCTAATGACTAATAGAGAGAAGACAAAACAATTTCTATTAGTTTCTCCCACGCCGCAGTGGGTTTCTTATTTTCCAAACCTCATTAGAGTTTGTAATACCATGGTGGTAGTCAAGAGCAGTCCGAGTCACCCTGGGGGGAGAGAAGAACCGAAGAGATATGATGTGCAGCCCAGTATTAACACTGCTCCTGGCTCATTTCCAAGGTCCCTCCTGATTTCTTTCCAAACTCTTACGCCTTATCTTCATCTTAAAGGTTAACGATGAAGCATAGGAGAAGGGGGGGAAAAGAAATGTTTAAGATCTCAAATTGTTAAAGAGATGTGTGAGCTGAGTGGAGAGCTGGGTCTGCATTTACATTGGAAAGGCAAATATTAATATTAAAGGACTGTGCTTGTGCTTCCCAGGGCACCACAGCTGGGGTGTGGGGTTCCCTGGAAAAGCTGCTGGTGCACGGAGAAGCCATCATCTGCAGGATGCTGTGCCCAAATCCCAGAGGAAATGGGTGCAAGTCAGACACCAGCCTCCTTGAGAAGCCCCAGCGGGTAGTCCTGGCTCCTCTGGAGTCAGTGAGAGTTTTGCATTTGTTACAAAACAATGCCAAGGAAAGTGCCAAGCACGGAATTGCTGGAGGAGGGATTGCAAACAGCACCCAAACATCCCACAGGAGATGATCTGCAGCCTTGGCTCAGCTCAACGTGGGAATCGGCACCCACAGGACTTGTCCAGCCTGGCTCTGGCTCTCTCAGGCATGGACAAATCATTCTGTGCCCAGGTCATCTCGCAGTGGCCACAGCCTGGTGGGCAGGAGCTCTGTGAGCTGCTCCAGGAGGTCTGTCTGTTGTCTTCTCCATCAAATCGTAAAAGAGCTGGGAGTTGCAGAATTTATGGCAGCTGACAAGGTCAGAGCCTTTGGCTGTCAGTGATGGCAAAGCTGATGGAGGAAGACACCTTGAAGAGCAGATACATGAGCAGGACACGGATCCTGCTGGCAGACACTGAGCAGCTCCAGCCCTTTGCAGATGGATGGATTTCTCTCCATCCACAGGTGCTGGGCATTCCCCAGACCTTCCAGTCAAGGAGGGATGGCACACGGCTCAGATGTCTCATGGTGGCCCTGCCACCATGTTTTAGGCTCAGGAAAAGGCTGCTGAGGGTGGGCAGGCCCTGGCACAGGGTGCCCAGAGCAGCTGTGGCTGCCCCTGGATCCCTGGCAGTGTCCAGGACCAGGTTGGATGGGGCTTGGAGCAGCCTGGGACAGTGGAAGGTGTCCCTGCCATGGCAGGGGTGGGAGGAGATGAGCTTTAAAGCCCATACCAACCCTGTCAGAATCACAAATACGTGATCCTGATTATTTTCCTTTTCTCCAGCCACGGGTGTTTCTAATTGTTGCTCACAGCTTCTCCATTTCTCCTCTCAGAGCAAATTCCTTTGTGTTTCCTTTAGAAATGGCTTCTGGAGAGGATGAACTTTTTCTCCACGATGGTGGAATGTCATGTTCCCTCTCAGTGCTGCAGTGGTCAGCACCTCTGGCTGAGATTCCTTCGCTGCTTGGTGACATTGCTGAGGCTTTAGTGTTTGGGGGGTGTTTGGAGATGCTCTGTGGGAAAATCAGGTTGAATTGGTTCAGTGTTGGTGAAGCACAGCGCTGGGAATGGGCATGGGAGCTCCCAGCCCCACAGAGGGTTTTGGGACTCAGTCTGAGGGCGTGAGGAGGGGATGGTGTTGAGCAGCAGCCCTGCAGACACCTCGCAGGAGCACCAGGGCTTCCCGCAGGCACTGCTGCCCCAGCGCTGGCATGATTTACCTCCTGAAACACCTCAATTTAAATGCTAATTCTCCCTGAACCAGGGGGGTAAGGCAGTTATTGGATATTGGCAGGCTGTTTATTGCTGGCACTGAAGTGGGACTCGCTGGGGACATGGAGGGATGAGCAGCACAGGGACAGGTCCTGCCCCCAGCATCGAGGGATGCTGGTGGTGCTCTCCTCCCTCCCTGCAGCCTGCTCTGACCACACATCACTGCAAACAGTGCCCAAGGCTGAGAGCTGGGGAGCTGAAGGGGCTCCAGAACCTGGCAAAACCTGACTGGTCTCTCCTCTTTTATCCTGCCTCGTTCTACGGCAGTGGGGCCTTGCTGAAATTAATGCTCAGTAAATTTGGAGTAAGTAACTGCTTTAGAGGGTTTGCATTAAACCTTTATAATTCACCAGTGCCTGAGGTCATGGAGACATGCTGGGGGAGATTTACAGTGTGCTTACCTTCTCCTAAGTGGCTGTGGCAACAGGACACCCTCTTTTCTTTTTCCCAGTGACTCCAGATCAATTTTTTTTTTTTTTTGGTGATGACAAGCTAAAAGGAAGCTATTTCTCAATGTCCCCATGTCAGGCTGGGCTCTGCTGATCTTGCAGCCACCCCAGCAGGCAGCTTCTCCAAGGGAAATTTGGGTGAAAAGCTGCATTAAATAACCTCAAATCCATCGTGTTCTCCCCAAGCCATTGTGGGACAGAAAGAAGTAAGATTAATAACTAATTCTTTGCTAGAGCAGGCGTCCTCTCAGACTTGCATAGCAGAAAGGGCAGGCCTGGCATAGGCACTTTGCTGAACATAAGCTTGCTGGATGATAATGTGATTAACATTTGTAGCTGTGCTGGCTCAGATAAGGGTAATTAAATCTCACGCTTCAGGGCATAAGCTAATCACTTGTGGGGTCATTTTATATATTATATATATATATTTACCCCTTAATGAATATACTTGCCCAGTTGCTGTGATGCAGGGTGTGCATCCACTGCCAGTGGTGGGTGCAGGCAGGAAGTCCCAAAGCTCGGAATGTGCAGTGGGAGTTGTACAGCTGCAAAGATCTCTAGAAGGGCTGGCAGGCAGAGTCCATCCTCAAAGCCGTGTCCTGTGGGAGCAGAGTGCGAAGGGAGGAAGGCACAGCTGACTGAGCTAAGGAGGAGAAGCTGCTCCTTCACCCAGCAGTGTTGCTAACAGGGAAATGAAATGCATGTCAGCCACCAGCTGATCTTTCCCTGCTGCAGGCCAAAATCCCACTGCCAGCTTGGCTCTGGATTTCGGCATCTCGGCAAGGAGACCTGGTGCCCCAGGGTCAGCAAAATCGTGCCATGGAGCAGATCTGGAAGCCATGGCCCAATCCTGGAAGACCACAGCACTCCAGCTGCTCCCCAGTACCTGCGTTGAGCTCTCCTGCTCCCCCAAACCCCCTTTTGCTGTGGGATGCTGGTTTTTTTGGTGGCTGTGTGAGCTGCTGCCAGCACTGCAGAGCACAGCGATGCAGCCCAGCACTGCAGCACGGCTCTGCTGCGTGACCTTGGGTGTGTTAGTAAATGTCACAGTCCCCGAAAACAGGGCTGACTCGTGTGTCTGGTTTCAGGAAGACAGGAGAGCAGTGGCACAGCAGAGCCTGAGCCCTGCTGGCACCTGAGCAGCCGCTAATTGCTGTCACCCCACCAGCACCCCGAGATGTGGGAGCTGCTGACAGCTCTGTGTCGCCCCAGGCAGTGGGTGTGTTGTAGGCCAAAGATGCACCGACTGTCCATCAAAGTCAGGATTTTGAACTCAGTTTAATCCAGGTGACTGCTCAGCCCACCCCGCCAGTATCTGAGCTCACTAAAGTCTTTGGCCATTTGACCTTTCCCAGCATTGAGCTCGTTTATATGGAATCAGTTCCCTCCAAGGCAGGCACGTGCTCTGGGTCGGATGCTGCTGGGAGAGGCTGCATTTCCTCGTGTAATGACTCAGTGTGTGCACAATGCCTCGGGAGATGCTCAGCTCCCCGGCAGGAGAGCGCTGTGCCTGGGAGTGAATTCCGAGCGCATCGCGCTGGAGAGAGCGGCGTGCTTGCTGCTCCAGTGAGTCCCGTGCAGCTGCTCCACTGGGGAGATGCTGGAGGCACAATGAGAGACACAGGAGGATGTTGTGGGGTAGCAGGTTTGCCTGGCTTCCCCCTGCAATAACCCTGTGAACCCCACAGCTGGCCCTGCAGCCGTGCAGAGGTGCCGGTGGCTCGGCCGTGCCCCAGTTGGAGGCACGTGTGGCAGCACATGCACAGGGATGCTGTCACATCCCTCCCCTCCTCCGTGTCCCTGCCCTGTGCACAGAGCCCAATGGCTTTGATCAGAGCTTCCAGAGAGCAAAAAAGTCTGGCAGGAACTCTTTTTTGTGCCTCCACAGCGAGCAGCGTGCAAGCCACAGGGTTATTAAAAAGGCCCCGTGGAAGAGGAGCTGCAGCCCTCTGCCGGCTGTGGATCCATGGAATGCTGTGCCCTGGGCACACCCTGGCAGCAGTGTCCCCTGCCTGACTGTCCCCATCACCATCGAGGACTCTGCAGAGGGACTGTGCCATGCCTGGACCCTCTGCCCAGCAGATGCTCCCCCTGAGCAGCTTCGGCTCCTCCCTGCCTTGGGATTGCAGGGAGCAGGGGGCTGGAGGTGGGGAGAGCTGGAAGAGATGCAGGAAGGGTTTGGTAGCAAAAATGTGTCATGGAAGAGCTGAAAGTCCTGCCTTGCGCTGCTGCTCCCTCCCATGATGGAAGCACATTGTGGACACGTGCTGATGCGTGTGCCCACTCCTTGGCTCCCACTTGCCCCTGGTTTTTCCTTGGCCTTTCAGGTGTGGAACAGTTGAACAAACGGATTACAAGAGTGATCCTGCAGAGCATGGCTGTTCAGCAAATACCTTCTCATAGAGGCAGCAGCTCTGAGCAGCTGCTGCTGTGTGTGGGTCCCCTCATCCCTCAGCTTCTCCCTCCTGAGGTGCCCACACAAGGACCACCAGCCCTGGGGCTGTCCTGTCTGTCATGTGGGACAGCCAGTGACATTGTCCTCCTGGCCATTCCCTCCTGGTCCTCTCAGAGGTGGGATTTGAGGCTGGACAGGCAGGGACCCTCCTGGCCCCTGTGCTCACCCCTGGTGCGGGGTACAGGGCTTACCTGCAGGTCAGTGGACAGGACAGGACAGTCCCCAAGCTCCAGGATGGCAGGTGGGCTCCATGCAGCTGCATCCATCTTTCCCAGTGCAGCATCACGCTCTCCATGGCTCTGGGATTTGGCAGCACTGCTGTTTTCCCTTTTCTGCTGAGGCAGAGCAGCAGAGACACCAACACGCTTCTTCCCCTGTTCCCTACCGACTTGCCTAATTTTGCAGCCCTGTTTCCCACCACCCACACGGCTCCCAGCTCCAGCAGTAATTGCAGTTCCCCATTTGGAATTGCTGTGACAGCAAAGGGCTCAGAGCACAGAACGCTCCACCATGGGGATCCCGTGCCCGGCGGGATCAATCGGAGATTTGTGAGCACACTGTGAGTGAGAGGTTTTCCCCTCAGACAAGTAAAGCACTTTTTCTTTTTTGCACTGAGGCTGTGCAGAAAGTGAAGCTCCTGAGACACAATCAGATGCTGGTGGCTCTGAAATGGGGGTGTAGCATGAGGCAGGCTGCCTGTGCAGCCAGGGAATCATGGAATGGTTTGGGTTGGAAGGGACCTTCAAAATCATCTTATTTCAGCCTTCCTGCCATGGCTAGGGATATCTTCCAGTAGACCAGGGTGCTCAAAGACCCATCCAGCATGGCCTTGAACACTTCCCGTGCCCCACTCGTGTTCCCACCTGCAGATGCTCATCCCTGTGCTCCTCACCTGCCTCGGGGCTGGGAACATCCCCAGCCTGGTTGCACAGGGCTATGGCTTCCTGCTCACCTCTGGCACAGCTTGCAGCAGCCACATCCTGGCCCCAGACAATGGGAGGACCCCAGGGAAGTGTTCCCCAAATCAGCATCTCGCTGCACTGGGACCCATGGGGGTGGGTCCCCACTTGCAGGATGATGATGGAGCATCCCCCTTCAGAACAGGCTGTGGGGGGTAAAATCAGGGAAGGTGAGCGAAATCAGCAGCTATTTAAAGGAAAATCTATTCCAAAAAATGCAGCTGGGGCAGGCGGTGCCAGTGCGAACCTCCCTCCAGCTCCTGGGGCTGACCTGATTTTGCAGGAACCTCCCTTTCTTCTGCTCTGCTGCCCTTTTGTCTCCACACCCGGAGGATGCGAAGCCTCCTGGCCTATATTTTGGCTCTAAGATCAATATTTAAAATGCCCCCTCCTGTTTCCTTGGCGCAGGCATGAGGCATTTCGCTTACCGGGGGAGGTTCGTCTCCCAGAGACCTGTCTGTTCACCATTTCAAATAATTTCCCTGGTACCGTTGTTCTAGAAACAATTCATTAGGGGCCTATTATACAATGTTATACCTGCCAAGGTTAGAAAAGATCCTGCATGTGTGGTGAAATTGCACTGTGAGCTGTACACGAGAGTGGGGTTTTTTGTATCTGTCTGTAAAATGTACTTTTCCTGCCTTTTGGAGAGCGAGTCACTGGGGGTGAAACTGGGGGGGTGATGATGCTGTGTGGGTGGGGATCCCCAGCAGGGCTTGGTCACTGTCCAGACAAAGATGCTGCAAGTGTGGAAAGGGGCAGTTTTGGGGTGTAGCAGCCATTCCTCTCTTCTTGCCCCCTCTCCAATGGCCCACTTTGAAATCTGGGCCAAACCCAGTGGCCGGGTCCCCAGGCTGAGAGCAGTTCTGTATTTCCAGAGCGCTAATGGAGCTGCGGTCCCTGGGGAGCTCATTAAGCATCACCTCAGAGGGCTGCACAGCCAGGGCTGCCTGGTGGGGAGGCAGCAAACCCCATCCCCTCGCAGGGCTCCTGCTCCAGGACATGTCCCCCACCCTCCTGAGCCGCCTGTCCCCGTGCCACCAGGGCGGCTCAGCCCCGCTGCCCGGCCGTGCCCTGCATCGTTGCTTTGCAGTTGTCTTTTTCTCTCTGCAGGGAGAATAACTTCATCAAGGACTTCCCCCAGCTGGCTGACGGCCTCCTGGTGATCCCGCTGCCCGTGGAGGAGCAGTGCCGTGGTGTCCTCTCGGAGCCCCTTCCTGACCTCCAGCTTCTCACCGGTGCGAGCTGCCCCCGGGTTCAGTGTCCCTGGGGAGAGTGCAGGAGTAACAACCCCTTGTCCCACCCTGGATCCCAGTGTGGCTCCTGAGGGGCGTCATCACCCCCTTTGTGTCATCCCTCCTGCGTGCCTGGGGCAGAAATCACCTGAGGGATGTGTGAGTCCATCCCTGTGAGCTCCTGGCAGCCACAGCCATCCCAGTACTGGTCCTGCCAGCAGTCCAGGGACCCCACAGCACCAGCACTGGGCTTTCCATCCCTCCCACCATCCCATTTCTCACCTCTGTGCCACACAGCAGGATGGGAGCATTAAACATTCCCCAGAGTGTGGTCACCACTGGTCACTCACCGGCTCTTCCTTTGCAGGGGACATCAAGTACGACGAGGCCATGGGCTACCCCATGGTGCAGCACTGGCGGGTCAGGAGCAACCTGTACAGGGTGAAGCTCAGCTCCATCACCCTCTCTGCAGGTGAGGGATTCCAGGGGCAGGGAAATGTGTGTCTGCATGGGTGGGTGGGGATTTTCTGCCCCAAGCATCTCACTGATGTTTCCCACCTCCATGCTCTATTCCCAGTACTGCTGTAGAGGCAGGCAGGGAGATTTTCCTCCTTTTTTACTGAGGGGGAAACTGAGGCAGGGAGTTTGTGCAGCAAGAGGTGAGGTCAAAGCCAGGATGAAGCCAATAAGCAGCACTGGCAGGGAGGATTTTTTTGGGGTGGCTGTGTATACGTGTGTGTATAAAACCCAGTAAATCCTTTAAAAAAGGTTGTTCAAAAGCAACCAAAGCACTTGGAAAAGCAGGTCATATAAAGCAGGGAGTCACAGATGAAGAAGGGGTGGGTGGGAGGATCCTGCAAATGTCAAAACATTTCACTGCCACGTTTTTATAGCTACACATTTTGTTTCAGAAATGCTGAAACATTTTGTTGCGACCTGAAATGTTTTGCCTTTTCATTTCAAAATAGCATTATTTTATTTAAAAATCAACGAGTTTTTAAATGGAGCGAGAAAGAAAAAAAAGATTTAGTGCTAACAGGCTGCACAGCCCCAAAATGAAATAACTTGCGCAGAGCTGAAAAAAGTACGTGGGTTCAGCTCAAAATGAATTCTTCTGGCTTTTTTTATTAAACCAGCCTTCTCTTTCAATAAACCAACCAACCAACCAGCCAGATAATCTCATTTTGGTGACAGTTATGACGTATTTTCTTGCAGTATGTTTTCCGTTCCGCCACTGAACCAAAACGGTGCTTTCAGCCAGCTCTAAGTGATGCTGAGGTGCTGTGAAGTCATCAATGTCCCCAGGATATTTCACCTCCACAGAGCAGCAAGGGTCCATGTCCTTGTCCCATGCCAGAGGTCCCTGCTGTCTGTATGGATGTTGCTCAAGTGATGCCCTGACCTTTGCACACCCACGAGCTGCCACCAGCCCGGCCCTGTGTGCCCCTCTGGGCTGTCTCCAGCTTTCCTAAAAATAGTTCCCAGTTGTGCTGGGTGTTTGCACTAGGGATGGAACATCTCTGGTTGTGGATGCAGCCAAGCAAAGGCCAAGCACGTCCTCTGGGGAGAGTGTTAATGATGTGCCAGCAGCCTGATAAACAGACTGGAGCTGGCAAGGACAGGGTGTGTGTGTGTGTGTGAGTGCACACGTGTTCCCATGCACATCCCTGTAAAATGATCTGAGGGATCTCTTAGGGAGAGGAATCATAGATGGAAGTCAGAGCCACAGCCTAGGGTAGTAACAGGTTGTGGATTCCACAGGATCAGGTGGAGGCAAGAGAGGAGGAACTGCACCCACAGGGGCACTTGTATGACCTGAGCAGGGATCCTCTGGGGCTCCCTCCCTGGGGTGGTGGCTGCCAGCCCTGCCTGGCCAACCTGCCCATCCCCTCCTCCCTCCCGCAGGCTTTGCAAACATCCTGAAGATCCTGAACAAGGACAGCAGCCGGGAGGAGCTGCTCTCCTTCATCCAGCAGTTCGGCTCCCACTACATCGCGGAGGCGCTGTACGGCTCCGAGTTCAGCTGCACCATCCACTTCCCCAGCAAGAAGGTCCAGCAGCAGCTCTGGCTCCAGTACCAGAAAGGTGAGGAGGGCGACGGGAAGGGGCAGGGGCACAAGCAGCAGGTGTCATGTGCTGCTTTCCATCCATCACCCCCTTTCCCATGCATACCCCATCACGGTGCTGGCTAGCGGGCTCAGGCAGCAGGCTTGTCCCAAACTGAGTGCCCAGTGTCAGGTGGCACATGTCACTGGCAGCATCCCTGAGCCTCTCTGCCTGCTCCTGCCCTTCAGCAACCACACTCTGGCTCCATCCTTCCCCAGGGTGACCCCTGTCCCCACAGTGGCCCCTGCACACCAGGGGTCGGCTGATGGAGATGTGACATAAATGAGCTGTCTCAGAATGGCTTTGTTTTATTGCTTGTGACAATGACAGTCTTTAAGGAAGTGCATTAAATCAATAGCAGACTCATTGTGCTACACCATAAATAACGAGACACATCATTAAACAGGGCAATAAACTTCAGGACTTTGAAGTAATACAATTAGGTTATGTTTATAAAAACTCCCTTATCGCTGTAGCCTTCCATTTGCCAATTCATCTCTCTCCTCCAGGGACTTGGGGATATTCCCCGGCTCTGATATTTTTCTATACCAAAAACATCTGTGGTGTATCACAGGGCCCATCTTAGGGCTGATGGTGCCAGAGATCATTAGGACACTTGCATTCTGCCCTGGTGGCACTGCCAAGAGCAGCCTCACTCCTTAGAACCCAGAGGAGAAAGGTGTTCTCCCACACGCCGCCTCCCTTGCTCTTGGCTCATTTCCTTCTCCGTTTTCCCAGTGCAGCCCGTCTTGTAAGCGTATTTATAACACCCTGTACTCGTTTGTTTGGGTTTTAAATAGTGATAAATGAAGTTTGCCATAGCAATGGCCCTGTTTAGCAGGAGAAGGCACGTGGAGGTGGGTTGTTTATGTACTCAAGATGTTAATAATCATTCGGGAGCACTCCCTGCACTCCAGGGGCAAACGTGTTGGTAGGGAGCAGACCCCGAGTGCCCCATGGTCCCAGCACCATCCCCTCAGACAAGGGTTTCTCAGGAGGATGAGAGGTGGCAATGAGAGGCAGCTGCTGCAGTCCAAGCCTGGCACAAGCATTGCTGCTGTTCTGGGGCCAGAGGGGACATGAACAGCGCTTGATCTGGTGGTGAAATATTTCCTGTTCCCTCAGCCCCACCTTCCCCATGGCCAGGGGCAGTGGTGGCTGAGCCACAAAGGGCCTGGAGGCAAAGCATTGCCTTGCTGACAGAATAATTTCCTTTTTAGTGCATGGTATGCAGCCAGCTGAGGTGGATCCCTCACTCCCCACCCAGCTCCTGGAGCTGTGCCTGGCTGCCCTGGCATTTGTGGGGCACCCAGAGCATTCTTGCCCACTGCCTGTGGAGCACCAAAGCACTCATGGGACCCCAGGGATCCTCTGGGGGTTGCATGGAATGCCTGGACTTAAAAAACCTTTAATTCCTGAATGTGCAGCTTTTGGGCACCGGGTGTTGGCCCTGACCTTGTCCTTTGTGTGTGGCTCCGTCGGTGGCTTTGGTAGCTGGGGGGTTGGTGAGGTTGAACTTTGGGTTGTGAGCAGTACAGAGGTGACCAGTGTTGTATTTTAGCTTTTTTATGGCCAGAAAATGCTCTTGAAAGGACATTGAGGATGTTCACAGCTCTTGAGGAGATCAGCTTGTGGACAGAAAAAGTGTCATGGGAAACCCAGGGCGCTGTCCTGGAGAAATCCCATTTAGCCAAGAGAAAGAGCTTGCTGTTCATGGTAGATGGATTTTATTCCCAGCTTCTCTACTGATTTACCCTCATTTTGCCAATGACATAAGGCAGACAAAATAAATAGCTCCAGCTAGACAGCTCTGGATGCCTTCTCCACTCAGAACAGCCCTGGCCTGCCGGGCTCCCCGCTGCTCAGCAGCCCGTTCTGAACTGCTCAGCGAGCACACATATGTATCAGCTCTAATAAATATAAAAGCAGGGCCAGAATAACTAATTTGTTAGTGGACAAAGCAGGTCACAAGAGGAGGGAGAGAGGAGAGTCTTGAGCTAATTGGAACGACACCAACTCTGAGAAAAATGCACATTACAGGGTGTTCGCAGCATCGCACAAAATTATTTTAATATTTTAATCAACTTCATAAATCAATCGCAAGGCCTCAGGAGGAGGCCTCCAACAATAAAGGCACAGTCTGCACATCGAGCCCTAATTGAAAACATGGTTTTGAAGAGAAGCTCCCGCCGCTGGTGCCAGGGCAGACGCTGGCTCCGTGCCGGGGCTGGAGCTGCCCGAATGCCGGCACAGAGCCCGTGACGTGGGTCAGTGACTGCAGAGCTCTTCCCTCAGCCAGGGGCAGGGAAAGGGATCCGGCTCAGGCCAGGGACAGCACAGAGTGGGCAGCCTGCTCTGCCTGGAGCGGTGACAAGTGTTCCCCTTCCTCCTGCAGGTGGATGAGGTGTTTGTGGGGGGAAAAGAGGTGACAGAGCAGCCTACACTTGTTCATAAGGATTTTCATAAGGGTGCCAGAGTGAATCCTGAAAAGTGAGAGCCAGACAGGCACGGTGGCACAGCTGTGGCACAGCGAGCTCTGCGCTCCTTCAGGGCAAGCATGGGAGCATCCCCAGGCTCCCTCCCAGGAACAGCCTCAGTCCGTGAGCGCACCGAAGTAAACTCCAATTTCACTTCATGCAGAGTGATTAAAAGCCCATTTTTTGGGCTGCTTGCTCTGGCTCTGTGCAGCCAAGCAATGCTTTAACACATCGAGTGGCCTCCACGCAGGGACCTTGCAATCGACCCAGCCATTGATCTGTGCCACAGGAGCCCACACTGGTTTTCTTCCCCATAGGAGCCAGCTTTTAACGCTGATGGTGCCTCATTAGTTGGTAGGAGTTGTGTGAGCACCTTCATTTGGCAGCTGGGATGAACGTGATGTCCCCAGCCAGGTCCTGCTGTGTGTAAGAATGTGCTGGGCCTGGCAGGGTGCAGGGAACCGGCTTTGTCGCAGCCCCTGTGGGGCTGTGCTTTGGATTTCTGGAGAAACCAATGTGGGTAACACCCCAGAGTGTTGGCTGCTGCTGAGCAATGCCTCCACAGCATCCAGGCTTCCTCTTTTTCCCCTTCTGTCCCCACAGTCACTAGGCTGGGGTGGACAAGGTGTTGGGTGATGACACAGCTGTCCCAGACTGGGTTGTTCCACACCACACAGTGCCATGATAATAAAACTGGAGGTGGAGGCTGGGAGTCAGCCTCACCTCAGAGACTCAGAAAACGTACAGGAGGAAAGAGAATGGTCCCTCCATCCAGCAAATCCACCTGCTGGGAGCCACTTCATTCCCTGGAAAAAGTTTATCAGAGAGCTGGTTGCTCTGTGGCTCCTTGTTCTGGCTGGTGGGGAGGAGGAGAAGGAGAGCTTGGCTAGGGAAGGGGAAGTTCTGCTCTGATTGCAAAATCTGAGAGCCCTGGTGAGATTTCTGCAAGAGCTCTTCCAGCTTGCTTATTCCCAGTGGAGAAGCCCAGCTGGGAAGCAGGAAGGGATGCTGAGGGGCTCAGGATGTGTGTGCATGGGTGGAGGAGATCCAGAGGGTTTCACTGCCCAGCTGGGAGCTTACTCGAGGTCTGCAGTGAGGGAAATGTTTGTTTTTCTTGAATTTCCTATGATCTCTAGATGGAGTTTCCTTGGCTGAGGTTCCCTGGCCACATTGGGTGCTCAGCAAGCTCAGCCTGTGGCTGCTGCAGATGGGAAAGATGTTCATGTTTCCTCCCAGTAATCGATCATTTATGGGAAGAGTCTGTGTTCTGGCAGGTCCTGTGGCATTCCCTAAACCTTTCTGCCCCTTTCCCACCCCAGTACTTGCTTCTGTTCTCTGCACCACACTCCACTTACTGCATTTACCTCTAAGAGGTGACAGTGGTCATGATTTCTTGTGCACTCAGCAGTTTTGACAAAAGATCTTCATAAACTATATTTATCTTCCTAAATATCCTTCATAAAATTAAGGCTAGAGCCTGGATCTCTGCTAAAATAGAAATCTGAATTCCTCTGAGTAGGGCCTGTGGCTCCCTCCTGTCCTTTCAAGGCTTTATTTATCTCCCTTCAGGTCTGATACTGCCATTAACACAATTAAGATTGAACTAGTCCACAGGAACCTTTAGTTTTCCTTTCCTAGATACAATCAGGTGCATTAAGAAAGCTGTAAAGTGAGGTTTGCATCTATTAAAGGAGATAATGGGTTTCCCTTATACCTGCTAGGTCAGAAATAGAACACATAGAATTTCCCTGGTTTTGAGATCTGTCCCTATAAACAACCACTCTATTACCTTTTTAACACTCTTGCTTGCTTGCTTTCTGTCATTATATTTATTTCTAAGCCTCAGATTTCAACATTCTGTTCGGGGGAGGTAACAAAAATCTAGCTGGTTGCCATGAAATTTAGTTTAGACTAAAATATGTGCCGTGACTCAAGTCTGCTAAATGACCTTATGCACTGCTCATTGTAATCCAGAATTGCCAGGCAAGTCGAGTAATTAGTTGTGCAAAATGAAATAACTTTAAATCCTCACATTGAGTAATGACCCAGAAAAATCACTTAAGCTATACAATAGAAACGATGCAAAGCATCTGCCTTTATTTTTACTTTTGTAGCTCTGCCCCCTTTGATTAAGGAACAGGCTCTCCTCCTCATCCCTTCATTCCCTGGCTCCTGGTACTGCCCAGAACGATGTCCATGGCTGAGCTGTTCTGCCCTAAGAAATCAAAACTTGTGATAAAGCACCAGGGTAGGTCTAAGAGCACTGCACAGCGAGGATTGAATAACGTTTGACAAACCAGCAATTCACACCCATTTAAAGAGCTGAGACAGCCCAGGTGATGAAATCCTTCAGGTGGCTGGACCAGGGGACAACCTGCATGTTCTGTGGAGGTACCTGTGAAGGAAATGTCCCTTCACATCCAGGAGCCCCTCTGGCAGCCACTGTCACCACCTGAGCTGGGGTCACGGCACCTTCACAGCTACACCCCCACACCAGCTCAGCCCCAGGTTTCCCATGGCAGTCTTGATCCTTAAAATAGTTTAATCATGGTGCTACAACAGAAGAACAGCCCAGGCTGGTGCCTCCAAGGAGGGGGACTACAAACAAAGCAAACCCAGGGGTTTTACACCCTCACAGTCTAAGGGCACCAAAGTCTGAGGTTTTCCAGGTGAGCCCTCAGCTCCTGAAGTGTCTCTGGGTGTCACCTGTCTGCACCACAGGTCCCTGTTGGCAGACCATGGATGAGCCAGGGACATGGGGAATGAGCTTTCAGCCAGGCTCCCACATCCCACTGAGCACCCAGAGCCAGGGAACTCGAGCCAGGCCTTTGAAATCAGGTGACAAGGAAGATACTGCCCTTGTGGCAGTGTGAGTTAAGGTACAGAACAGCATTTGTTTATGAGGTGGGTAGGGAAGTGCCAGGTAAAGTTCCACGAGCCTGCCAAGATCAGATTTATCCTCGGAACCTGACACATTAAAGGGGTCTTGTAGCCAATGTGTTCCCAACCTAATCCCCACTGGCTGTAAAATCCAATCTGCCACCGAGGGGAGAAGATGAAGTGTTTTAATAAGAAAATGAGCCGTTTGCAATGCACTTTTAATTGGATCAATTTTTCCTTTATTACACAATCTTTAAAAAGCAAACACATACGTATGACCAGACAAGCTCTTTCCCCAGGTACAGAGCAGGAGCCAAACTATTTCGACATAATCCTTAATTACTCCATTTCACCTCGTTTGGCAGATGATCATGACACTGTATGGGAGCACCACAGCAAGAAGAGCTCTGTAAAATCATCTCACAGTCGAGTTTTGTCAGGGGATGTGCAGACCCTGGGTGAGGGACAGCACGTTTTCTTTTTCCCTTTTCTCCCTGAAAGCCCAGACTGGAAGAGCTGCAGGCAAGACAGAGCCCCAGGCACTGATCACAGTGTCCTGGCCCACCACTGCCTCACAGGGTGGTGTTATTTTTCTTAATTCTCTGAGTGAGAAACAGATGACAGATGCTTGGTTTGAACTCTGTAACCAGGAATAGGCTGGAATAACCAACTGCTCACTTTACTGGACCAGCTTTTATTTTTTTTTCCTTTTTCAAAGATTTTTTTTTTACATTTTTTATATTATTTTGTAATTTTTTTTCAAGCACTCCAGGAAATGTTATTGCTAGTAGTTGTGCTGTTTATTGCAAAAAAAAAAAAAAAAAGTCCATGGGAACAGAAAATTACAGAGGTATGTATTATCATAGATAATATTGCTTTAATTATTCAGGTCCATGGTAGCCTCCTGTGTGGATTCTTGGAAGGGAGAAATGTTTAAAAGAGATCAGGAGAGGAACTGCCATTGCCATAAAACTGGAAAAATGCCTTCAGTTACAATGTCATGAACTGCAGCACAGCCCAGAATCACCATCACTTCCCCAAAACACACATCCAAGATGAGAAAGGCTCCTCAAATTGCAGTCACATGCCTTGGACAATTGCTCCCTCCCACCCAAAAGAGAGAAGCAGAGGATGTGAACAGTGATGTAGCAGTTGGCAGCCTTGGCAAACACAGAGCAGCTCAGGAGGGAAGGGGAATTCAGTCCCTTGGGCTCCCTCAGCACCACTGACCACCTCGTGTCTTAGCTCCCTTCTCTACAAGCTTTTTTCAGCACATTATAGCGGGAGAAATTGGAATTTGCCCTGATGGAAGAAGCTCCATCATACAGCTGTGTTTGTACACTCACTCCTTCAGCACTGGCTGAGCACAACAAAGAGAGGGAAAAAAAAACCCCAAATCCCACCAAAATCTGCTCCCAGCGCTTTTTCTGCAATCCCTTTAACTGACAAAAATCCAGCTGGAGCAGCAGCAGCAGCTCAGAAACCTGTTTTACTTTGTTGTTTCAGTAGGGAAAAGTATATGGGCTTTAAAAAAAATAAAAAAATTCACCTGTTGCAAACATGTTGTAGGACAAGTAGCAAACAATTTGCTGGAGCACGGCAGCCACCATAAAATCAGCTTTTATATTGTCTGTCGTGGCCCCAAATTTGCAACTACGTTGTTGATGGCAACAAATAAATGCACTGCAGTGTAACTATTATCTGTGGCAGATTAACATGCTACCACTGTGCCCTATTTAAATGCATCTTTCCTTCAATAAACTATTCTGGGAGAGCAGCACCACACTGAGGTACACATTTATCAGCCAGGAGAGCAGCACTGTGGGGGCCTTGGTTCACACAGCTGCAGTTTTGTGCTTCATTTGGCCCAAAGCCGTGATGAGCAGCAACTCTGGTGCCTGCTGGTGTCGTGGAAAAAAGAATTATAAAAAAAAATAAAATTGGAGGAATGTAGTGTTTTGCTGTGCAAGGGGAAAAAAAAAGGCAGTGCACCAATGGATGTGATTCCAAGTCTTAAAAAAATAAAAGTGAAATAGTCCCCCCTCCCCATCCTTACCTCAGCAGTGAGTAACTTGCACAGAGGTGCAGATGAGTGGAAAGCGAATGCTAAATCCAATGGTCTGGAATGCAGAGTAGTGAAGTGCAGGTGAACATACAATACACTGCATTTAATCTCATTTCCTGCTATCTCGCAGTCTTATTCCCTCAGCTCTTCCCCCCTCCCCAGGAAGTTTTAGATACCAGTTACACCTTCCAAAGACAGTTTCCAGGTTACATTTAATAATAAAACAACAGTAATTAGCAACCCTAGGTCTCCCCTCTTTTTTTTTTTCTTTTCCTCCAGCCCCCTCCCTTTTTACCCCCTTCTACCTAGCAGAACTCTGATTAGTAATAAAACCCGTCTTCTTACAACTCAGGAATAAAGAGGGCAATTTTCTGGCTCGGCCCGGTCTCCCACGATTGCACAGTACTCACTTCACATGGAACAGACACAATTCACAAATGGCACGACGGGGCAATCTCCTGAACACCAGAAAAATGGGAGAGACAACCCTGCCTCGTCAGGGTGGAAGCAAAGCTCCATCTCTGCACGGCTGAAGAGGCCATTTCGTTTTATGCAGTGCTGCAAGCACAAATTGCTCTCTCTAGGAGTTGCCCAGACAACTGCTACCCAGCTCCTTGCAAGTACCACAGGATTGCCTCTGCTAGTTCTCTAAGGGAAGGTGATTTAGAGCAGTCAGTCAGCGTTTATGGCACAAAGAAAGACACAATGGTTGAAGCTGGAAGTGTAGGAGATGTGGCATAAGGAGGTGAGGAGGTTTATGGAGTGACCAGTCACGTAGCAAAGAAGCAAGACTGCAAAGGATGGATCCTCTCCCTCGCGCTTGTTCTTATTTGTATGGATTTTTATTTATAAAAAAGAAGAAAAAGCAGACCACCACCACCACTACCACAAAAGCTATTTTGTTTCTAAACACAGAACGTGATGGTCTCTATGCCAAATCCCCTTCAGTTATGGCACGATCTTCCTGAAGGCTTGACACTGGTTCCCGTTGGATTGCAAGGAGGCTGGAAGAATCTCCACTGCCAAGACAGGCTTTGCTTGCAGCCAAGCCTTTAAGGGGTGGAGTATCTTCTCAGGTGGTAACTGTAGATCTTAATGCAGTGATCCCA
Organism: Pardalotus punctatus; assembly: GCA_013400915.1. Taxonomy (NCBI): domain Eukaryota; kingdom Metazoa; phylum Chordata; class Aves; order Passeriformes; family Pardalotidae; genus Pardalotus; species Pardalotus punctatus. The sequence continues at coordinate 49,158 of VZTX01006778.1, forward strand.
ACAGTCCAGCACCAGCAGCTGCCCTTTGGGAGTAATGGCAATACCCACTGGGCAGGTGAGTCCCTCTCGGATTAAGATGTTGTAGCCGCCTCCTTTAGGAAAATGCAGGATTTCCTTACGGCTGCTGTCAGCAACAATCAGGTCTCCCCTGGCATCAACGCACATCCCAGCAATGCACCTGAAATCCTCATTCTCAGAGAAGAAGTGGCTGATCTGGCGTCCCAGCTGCCCATCTGGGCCGACGGAGCCGATGGAGAAGCCTCCTTCCAAGTGGTGCTCGTACTGCCGGTTCTCCAGGTTGAGCCCCAGCCCCTGAGTGAAGTAAATGGTCCCTTCAGCATCGCACGTGACAAACTTGGGGCGCACGGCGCTGCACAGGCAGCTGTACTTCACCACCCCCACGCCACGGTCCACGGTGAAGCACCAGAGCTTCCCCCCTTCCACGTCAGTGACAACGAACTGGCCCGAGGGCAGCGCGGCGATGCCCCAGGGCTTGCTCAGCTGGCTCCGGTGACACGCCACGCAGTGGCCGTCCATGGTGTACACCTTGACAGAGTTGTCGTAGCTGTCTGTCACACCGATCAGGCCGTGGCAGTTCATGGTGACGGAAAGGGGGGTCAAGTTGGGCAAGTCTGCTCCAAGGAAACTCAGCACGAAGCTGTCGATGCCACTGGGGCTGCGGCGGATCTCCTTCAGGAAGCCCTTGCGGGTAAAAACCTGGATTCGGAAGTTGCCCCTGTCTGCCACGAGCACCTCCCCTTGGCTGGTGACGTGCAGGCTGACGGGGAGGTTGAACATCCCTGGCAGGCTGCCCTTCGAGCCCATCTTCTTGATGAAGGAACACTGCTGGATGCTCGTGGCTGCTTCAGGCATCCTTGGCTTGGCTGGTGAGGAATTGGGGGTGCAGCTGGGCTCCTCTTGCACGAGGTCATGCTCCCTAAATGGTATGGAAGAGGATGCTGCAGTTTCTATGAGCGATTCCTCCACGTTAACGGTCCGGGGTTTCTTCACCACCTGCCCGATCTGCAGTGGTCCCACATGGCTCACCTTAAGGAGTTCCACCTCTTGGAGAGTCAGCTCCCTCGGGAGACTGTTGGTCAGTTCTGGTTCTTCCTCGTCCGCTGCCTCCTCCAGGAGAGCTATATCCCCCTGCTTTATTTTGGCAAGGAAATAGTCACAGCGAGACATTATCTGCACTTCTGCTAAGTTCAGCAGGTAAGCTTGCTCCTCCATCACCTGGCTATTTATCTTCTCCACTTCAGACAAAGACGTGGTGAAGAACTTGCGTGACCTGGCCAGTTCTTCCTGGATCTTGCGCTCCTCTTTGCTGTACTCCTGCAGAACCGCTTTGTATCTGGACTGCAGGTCTCTGGAAACATCCTCCAGAGCAGCCTTCCTTTTCTGAAGATCACCCATGAGCTCCCGAAGCCTGGCAAGCCTCGTCCCGAATTCCCTCCTACGCTCCTCAGCAGCCTCTTTGATAGCAATGACTCTGTGTCCTTGGGGCATGTGTGAAGCCTCCTTGCATGGCTCACACAAAACCAAGCTACAGCTCTTGCAGAAGTGTCTTGGCAGCCTCCTCCCGCAGACCTTGCACATGAGAAGTCCCACCACTTCCCCCAGCCCGGCCGTGTCGATGATCTTCAGCACGGTGAGGTTGTCAGTGAGCTGAGCCAAGCTGGTGATCCGCGTGATCTTGCTGCAGAAGGGGCACCGGATCCCGTTGATGCTGTTGGCCAGGAGCTTCTCCAAGCACTGCCTGCAGATGGTGTGCCCACAGTGCAGGAGCTTGGGCCTCAGGTGCTCCTCAGTGAAGGACTCCATGCAGATGGGGCACTCCAGGACCTCTCGGAGCGCATCCGAGTTGAGATGAGGGGCGGCAGCCATGGTGTTCCAAGGCAGCTTTATCCAGCACACTGCCTTGTGCTCACATCTATTCCAAGGTGCTCCGATTCTGTCCAGGAAGAAAAAAGGGAAATGTGATTTATGTCACCACCAGCAGTTATGTATACATGCAATTTATTTCTGACTTATCGCCTAACCCTGCAGCAAAAGAAACCCAGTTAGCTTTTCCGTGTTGGATGGATTAGTCATTGCTAATCTCGGGGTGGCCAAATTTCCCAGTGCGATGAATTATTCACTTACAAAATTTGTAAAGTAGCACTGAAAGAAGTGTAATGGCACCAATAAGGAAGCCCAGTAGATATTGATGACTGAATCATCTCCTCATGGTGCCCATCTCCCACTGCCAAGCCACTGAGTTTACATAATTTACTGAAACCCAGGGAGATTAAACCAGGCATTCCGAATGTTGCACATCAAAGGAGGAACCAGATGGTGTGATGCTTTAGGACATTAATAGATCACCTCTGGAGACCTGCATTCAGATGTGACATCAGATACCAACCAAATAAATGTGCTTGGTTCACCCTGCTTTGCTAGAGAGCCAAAACACATTTTCAAGGTTTCATACATTTGCCAGGAAGTGAAAGTAGCAGGAATGCTCTGTCAGCTTCCACTCGTTCTGGGGATGACTGTGCATGCTGAAAACACACAGAGAAGGTTGGATGCCAGTGCATCTCGTTAGCCTCTGCCATGCTGTGCCATGCTTCATGCCAATTAAACACAGCTCAGGCAGGTATTAGCAATAATGGAGCTAACAGACAACTCCAAACATCCAAACACCAAACATACTCCCAGTGTTCACTATTAGCTCCTGAACTCAGCTTAACTGCATTTAATTTCTCCTCATTTCACAATCTCGCAGCGTTGACCTCGTTCTCGTCTCCTGGTTCAGTTTTACACCACTCTGCTTCAATCCAGGTCTCTCCACCCTCACATCCCTCCCAGCAGGGAGCAGATCCCAGCAGCTCTCCTGCCAAAGCAGCCATCCATTCAAAAGGAACAGAACAGGGCTCACATCATTAAGTTATTATTCACTAGACTGGGTTTCAAATCCTTTGCTATTGTACTGCTTAGCCACTAAAAAATAGGGAAGAAAACCTTTCTTCTAGGGAAGAGGGGGAAGAGAAGGAAGTAGATGGTCTTTGAAATGAAGGGAGGGTGGCAGAGGGATGTGAACAGACAGCTCTCTCCAAGAAATGGCTGCATGCACACAGCATTCTCACTTCCCTGCTGGGTTTGTCTCCTTCCTCTTTGGGAAAGATTCTGTGTATTTCAGTTTGCCCTGTGTTCCTGTGCAGAAAAACAACTGCGAGGCAGAAATGTTCTTTATGATCATATGGAAAAAAAAAAAAATAAGAAAAAAAGAAAAAGTTAATTTGTCAGCGGTAGTTCAGAGTCCTTTAAAGCCCATGTTTCAGGATGGGATTCAGTGGTGTGGCAGAATCTCCTGGCACCATACTGCGATCTGATCCTCAGCTCGATGGTGGCAGGTTGAGTATCCCTGCCCCTGGGGAAGCAGAATCCTAGGCACTGCCATGGAGAACAGAAATCTTCCTCTGAGGGAGGAAAAATCTGTGACTTAAAATGGTTTTTAAAAATGAAACACAGGATACCAGCCAGGCTCATTATTCTTACTTTCCTTGGAAACACGTCAAAAGGCTCGCTTAGGGAAGGACGAGGGAGCAGCACAGGCACCAAGTACTGAGAGTTACATTAAAAGCTACCTTTAAAACAAGTGTTTTCATTAAAGAACAACAGTGGATGGGATTTTAAGTCAGGTTGGGCTTTTAGAGAGCTGATTTGTATGACATTCTTCTCATATATAACCCCCTTTATCGGAATGTCAGCATGCCCTCAGTAACGGGACATTATTTTTCCCTTTTATCTCCCTCTCACTCTCGGCTGTGCCTCCATGGAACTTTCCTTAACAGCGAGTTGTTCTTGCATGTCGGTCCCTCCCGGGGCAGTTCCTCTGACGCAGAACAGGGTATTACAGAAAGCCTCAGCTGAGGATCGAGCCATAAAACTGTGAATTATGCGAGTTTGGTTTCCTTACATTCAAAAGAAATTTCCTGCCGTGGTTTCTCTTGTCACCCGGTAGTTTTTAGTGAGTGTCTGCGGTGAGACAACCGACTTCACTTGTAATTCAGAGCTCGTGTCATTAACGAGGGAAAATAATGGGGTAATGCTGCAAAATAAGCGCCGCTGACAGGAGCTGTCACAACAACAAAACCGGCAGGACAATCCCTGGGTTTGGGGGCTTTTCAGCGAAAAATCCAAGGGTTTGGGTTGGAAGGACCTTAACGATGACCTAATTCCACCCCCTGCAATGGACAGCGGGGGACACCTTCCTTCCACCAGCCCAGGCTGCTCCAAGCCCCGTCCAGCCTGGCCTTGGCCATCGCAGGGATGGGGCGGCCGTGGAGCGACCCGCGCTGCTGAGTGACCACCGTGTCCGCCCCAAGCACACGCCCAGGGGCCACGCCATGGGGTCAACGGCAGCGGGGCGGGCGGGGCCCGGTCCGAGCCCGCTCAGCCTCGGCCGCCGCGCTGCTGCCGCGGGGGGACGAAGCGAGGCGGACCCCTCGCTCCTACCGCTCAGCGAGCCGGGGAGCGCCCACCCGCGGGGCGCGGC
>VZTX01006783.1:0-38296 GCA_013400915.1 Pardalotus punctatus
CCCGACATCGGGGCCGCGGTGACGAGGATTTCCCCCTTGTCGCTGCGGTTCCCTTCGGCCTAGGCCTGGTGCTGGACTGGTCCGAAGGCTGGCGGGTGGGCAGAGAACCTGCGACGAATTCTGCCAGGTTACCTGTGACACTTCACACACACTCCGTGTCTGTCGGAGTCACTGTAAGTCTTGAGCTGTGCTTGCAACAAAAGCCAGCTGAGCAAAAGTGTTCGTAGTCTGGGCACAGAGGGAAAAGGTTGGTTATTATCCCCTCGGGATGGCACGACCCGAGGGAGCGGCTCGCGCTCTCTCCGGGGAGTTTTAGGTTGAATATCTGAAAAGGTTCTTCCCCCAGGGGGTAGTGGGACACTGGAACAGGATTCCCAGGGAAGTGGTCACAGCTCCAAGGCTGATGGAGTGTAAAGAGCATTTGGACAATGCTTCCAAGCACGTGTTGGTGTTCGTAGGGTGTCCTACACAGGCCCAAGAGTTGGACTCGACGATCCTGATGTGTCCCTTCCAGTTCAGCATATTCTATGATTTTATGTTCCCTTATACATATTTTGCCATCACACATGCAGGAATTTGGCTAAGCTTAACCTTCTAGAACACACAGCAGAAAAATTTGCTTTACAGGCTTTTTGAAGCCCATTTGGTTTCTGCTTCATCTGTCACTTGTTTTCTCTGCATAGGTGAGCAGTGGGCATGGATCTGGACAGTGTGTTCTCAGGCACTTCTCTGCAGAGCCTTGCCAAATTGCTGCATGGTGCTCAAGAAGAGGATGATGATGATGATGATGTGGTGAGCCTTTCACAAGAGTTGCTGCTTCTTTTACATATTGTACCATAGCCTTATTTTATTAAAAAAGGAGAAGCATATCTCCTTTTCTCCAGAATGAGTAAAAACAGAATGAAAACCTTAGAAGGTTTTGGACTACAGGATACAGCTACAGGATAGTTTCAGAGTAACAAGCTCTTGAGGGAGAGAATGAGCAAGATGCCCCAGGAAAACAAGGAGACATTGTGAGCACAACATATGAGGGAGGTTTAATTTTTCAGCCTGAAGGAAATGACAACACGTAGTTGAAAGAGCTTGAGATACTTCAGACTTCCCCCTACTTTTCCCTGAAGTCTGCTGGAGATGAAGGCAATTACAGCTAGATACTTCATATGAAGGGAAAAATATGCTGCTCAGCTTCTGAGTAAGGACCAAAATATCCAAAGGCAACTGAGTGTGTTAGTTGTATATGTCAGACATTGAAGAACTGTAGAGATAATTGATCACTGAAGTACAATAGGTGTTTTCGTGGTTGTAAAATAGGGAAAGGTGAATAATCATCCTAAAGTGCATAATCTGAACGAATAATGGAGAAATATCTGAATGTATTCTTCTGTATCAATTCATCTCAGGAGCAGATGAAAATCACAGCGTTTGGAGAACTTGCACTGTTCATGCAACATGCAACTGCTGCTTTTATCTAAGCCTGCCTGTGTGCTGGGAAGAAATACTTCCAGGAGCCTCACAGGTGCCAATGATGTAGAAGGCCTCTGTGAAGGCTCAAAACTTTGCCAAGTTTGTTAGGATTTTGAACAGATTTTGTTATGACATGGATAACTAAAAAAGGGATAGCAAAAATGGCAAACGCCTCAGTGTTCCTCCAAATCACTCCTCCACAAAGAGCTGACCAGCCCCAGTAGTGGCAATGCAAGTAGTTTTTGGGATAGAGGGGGTGCATATCCCTTGAAATTTCCTTCCAGTGGGTTATAGATGTGGACCTTCACACTCCAACTATCCTCCAACTGTTTAATGCCTGCATTTTAAACTCAGTATTATTGCTGTACATCTCTGCAGTAAACATCCTGATTCTAAAGGAATTTGTTTACATCTTATTAATAAAATGAATGACACTTCAGAGACAGAAATGGAAAATTGCCACGAGGGATGTCAATTAAGTCTGAGTCAATCTGGGTAAATTGAAATCTTTATTTTGATTTAATTTAATGCTCTGTGCATATGAGGCACTTTTATCGAACCAAGGAAATCTTCATATATAGAGAAATGCCTCACATTGGCCTATTAGCACTAAATTGGTTCATAATTAGAAGAAAATGTTGTTGCCTCATGATCTCTACTGTCAAAAGGAATCCAAATGCTGTAATGGGACTTTCATGTAGCACTCTTGGTTTTCTGTAATATTTTCATGGCAGGCAAAGCATGGAAACTTTGCCAAAATTCCATGGAAACCAAAAGTCAAGAAGCACATCTGTCTGTATTACTGGGCTTCTGTGAGTCCTGCTTAAACCCAGTGCATCAAGGGCACTTTCTGCTGTGTGAGAGTGAAGAAGAGAGAATATTCAGTGGTTCAGTCATGAAACTGAGATAATGGTATTTTTTATTCTATCAGGCATGTGTCTGACCTCGCATAGCATGTTATATTTACTGACATTATGGTTGTAACCACTTGCCTCTATGAAAATTGATTTAAGATAATTTTGCCTTTTTTCTTTTGCAGCCACACTGTTCTGCTGGTGCCATGACTCCTGGGAGTGTTGGGCCAGTAAAGAAAGAGACCACCAGTAAGGAGGAGCATTTGTATGTGTTGGCATCCAGTCTCATGTCAGCAGACTGTAACAGCTGTAGTTAAGATACCACTGAAGGGGTTGCTGCAATAAAAGGGTGGTCACTGACCTTTGAGATGGGCATAGCATGACATTTCTTACAATTAAACTGTAAAATTATTCCTTTCCTGAAAGCTTAACTGTAAAACATGCAAAGAGAAGCAGGAATGGTAATGCCAGAGCAGCCTCCAGTGGAGATGATAACAGCAGAGAGCACAGCCTGGTCAGGGGCTGCAGGGATCGTAACTGAGCAGCAAAAGCTCCATATAAGTACTCAGGAAAGACAGGAAAACAGTTTTGGTACAGTTTTGGGAAAGTTAATATTGAGGTTTTTTGGAGCTAATGCTGTCACGTTATTGAGCACCCTAATTATGAGCCCTAAGAAAGGCCAGCAAGGGCCAGGGTGAGTTTTGCACGAAAGGGACTGTGTCAAATATAACAGATTGGTTTTGCTTGGGATTCCAGCAATAACCAGAGATTCTACTCTAAAAACCTTCAAGTTTCAGGCTTACCAGCTTATTTTAAAAATATTTTTCAATGCAGGACAGACATAAGCCATACTATTCTGTCCAGAAACTTCCATGTGTCTTAAGCACCTTGTCTGAACTGTGCCCAATAATTAACAGGAAGGACTGGATTTCCATGTGAGGAGGTGGTTCTCCTGTGAATGACTCTGCTCCCTGAAAAATCTCATGTCAGGGGTCTTGTGGAAGATTAGTATTTCATCCCTCTACACTTTACCCATTTTGAAGTGCTAGATATTTTATGTCAGAAAGGAGGATTTCGAGGAAATAAAGGTTGGGTAAAGGAGATTTAAGTGAAAAGAAAACATCCTCCCTCTGCAAATCCTCATTCAGAAGATAGTGAGGTGAAGGAGACTGTAATGATTACCTAGAATGCTTTTAATGCAAAGATTTTTTCTAAAGCCTAGAAATACTTTTCTAAGCTTTAGAAATGGCTTTTCTTTTTTTTTTTTTTTTCCATTCTTGAAAAATACTCTAAGCTTTCAGCAAACCTAGAGGAGCAGAGACATTTCAAAATGTGACAGTGTGATTTTCCTCATCACTTACAGGTACTTTTCAAGCGAAATCTGAAAACAAGAAAACCATTTGGAATACTGAGGAGGTCCCAGAAGGATCTGAATTTGATGATACCTGGGACCCCAGAGAACAGCCAGAGTAAGAGAGCTGAGACTGCCTGTGTGGGCTTTATGTAGCATTAATGGAAATGAGAGTTAAACAGCATCTACCGCCACCTGAAAAGCTTGTGTTGTGCAAGAAGAAAGGAAAGATATCAGTATGGCATCTAAAGCAACATGTGAGGAGTGGTTTTAACCCCTCCCTTGAAAACTTCTGATCTCATAACAGAAACATAATGTTGGTTTTTCCCATCATAAGTTTACGTGCAGTGTCAGTTACTTGTATAAAGTGGGATTAGGAGGGGAAGTAGGTCAGAAAAACTATTTATTAGCTTTAAAATATGCCATTTGTGTGAAATACCTGCTTTTTTCCCTGCTGCAACTGAGATGCATCCATTTTTCCATACTCATAAATTCATAAAGTACTGCAACATATATTTGCATTTCAAAGATTTAAGCTCTTTAGAGAAAAATAGTACTGCAGGAAGAAAAGCTATGTGCAGGCAATTTTGAGCTCTTAAATTCTTGTCATTCAATCTCAGTCTGTCAAAGGAACAACTTAAAACTAGAGTGTTTTCCCTTGCTCATAGAAAAACAGTAGCAAAAATGTTGTGAAATGGATAAAATCAGGCATTTTAGTTGTAGTTTATAGAGGTCAGAAAGCCCTGAGGGTCAGTCCATAAAGCAACTTTTCATTTCCAATCATTGTTCCAATGCCATATCCTGGAGTGTTAAATGCTAGAGCAGATGGACTGTAGCCCACGAAGCTGCACCAGAATCTTCACTTTTCCCTGCACATAAGTCAGGACATGAGGTGTTCAATTTCCCAGTTAAACACAGGACTGCAGCCCACCTGAACTTGGACTCAGCATTTCTGAAAATTATTTGGAATTCACCCTCACACACAGTTTTCCTTGAAATGGCCATCTGTGAAGTATAGAACACACCCTCTTTGAATTGTGGGCACAACAGAAGCTTTTCTCATGCCATTTTTCACCCTTCCCCTCTGCAGTGCTTCTCCAGCCTCAAGCAGTTGTGACCCGTGTTGCATAGACGAAGAGAGAGTATAAGTCTTCATAATAGTTCATCAAGTGAAGCAAGGAAAATGTCCCAAAAGGAAAACAGATGGCTACAGAGGTCCATCCAGAGCTATTAGACACATTTGTCATTGACTTAGGAATTAGTACATATGCAGATGCACACTGGAGATGTGCTTTCCACACGCTTTCTAACAGCTTAGACAAGTGATCCACCCCACTAATTTTGCTGAACTTAGTAGGAGTAGCATATGTTATAAATACAAATTTAGTTAGCATTTCCTCATTCATTAATTATCAAGATCAAGGGAGTACATGATTCTACATTTTGTAGATGTGAAGGAGAAGAAAATAAATGTTGTCTGAATGCAAAACAACTAAGGAGTGTATGCTCAGGCTGCAAGAATATGCTAAAAGACAGAGCAGAACGCATGTAATTGTTCTGTTTTCAGAACAGAACAGTTTTCAAATCCCCCTTTTCAGATCCCTTTCCCAAGAGTTGGTGGTGTTTGGTTGATGAGTATCATATCCACTTAGGATGCATTTCCTGATCCTGCAAAGGCTGGTTGGTGAAGCAGAGGCAGCATGGTGAGTGCTTTGGAAGGTGGAGTGAATGATCTTCACCTGTCTTCCAGCTGTCTCAGTCATGGCTCTGAGCAGAAACCCAGTGCAGATGGACTGGAGCCTTGAAGGGACACTGCAAAGGAGGAAAGACAATGTGATGGGGATTTACAGTCCTCTGTGAATCACAGTCTCCTTTAGTCTCCTGCCCCTTCTGCAGCATTATTAGGCAATGATTTCTCTTTCTCAGGTATGAGATTTTATTCAAGCAGCATGTGGGAACAGAGGATGTCTTCTTTGGCATGACTGGGAAAGACCCCTCCACTGCCTGCTGTGAAGATATGGTGGTGAGCTGAGCCTGGAACTCTGATCTCTTCTTCATGCTCTTTCTCTGCCCTTTTCCATCTTCCCAACTTTTTGAGGGACAGAATGTAAACAACAAGCTCTACTGCTGCCTTTGACCTCCTGCAGCATTTTCTTGTGGTTCTCCAAGCATTTTTGGATGATATTTACTCTTGCTAACCTGAGGAACTTGTGTATCTCCTCAAGGACCTAGTGCACCCATGGGAATCTGTGCAAATGCATATGCCCCATATAAACTTAAAGAGAATAAAATGTAGCTCTAAGATGAAGTTTCATCTTGGACACAATTTTGGAGAGGAGAGGGGCTGGGAAAGAGATTTTTTTTAATCTTCCTGCATTTTTCACAAGGTATGTGGGTTAGCAGAATGCTACAATTCCGACAGCCTTTAAAGTTATAGCTATCAGATCCTGTCTCATCATTATATAATCAAAGACCTACCTGGTTTCTGAGCTTCAGGCCAGGTAGAACTGCTGTGTTATCTTTCTAGCAGAAGCAAACTGTCCCTGCAATACACAAAGCCTGAGGCTTTTGCTGGATGTAGAACACCTGTCAAGCACATTAGCAGTTCAGGATCTGGAAGAGAATAGGATATCAATACACGTCACTAAGCTATTGAAAGCAGTGATTATCACTGTCGTATTTTCTCTGATACAAATTACCTACTCAAAATGTTGCTTTTTGGTACTAGCATTGAAATATTCATGAAAATGAGATCTTTTGTGGCTTTTAGGGCAATATATGTAATCACAGCTTTACCTCTGCCCATCATTTCAGATTAAAATCAAACTGCCAGAGACCAAGTACTCAGACATCATGTTAGACATCCAGGACAAGGTTCTTGACCTTCGCACTCCCAAAAAGTAAGTGTAGCACAATTGATAGAATTACAATTAATATCTCGTTGGAAATGAGGTTTAGCCAAGCTTTCAACTGCAGGGTGTGTGAAAAGCAAAACTAAATATGAAGATTGTAGTGTTAATTGCATGTAAGAAATAGATATAGAAAAAACCCACCCATAGTCCATCCATGGGTGTATAATGTGCTGGCTTTGAATCTGTGATACTGTCTAGTAAAAAAGAGCTTTAAGATAGATTTTGGCTATGTAAACAACAAGGCTTCAAGGGCCCAAAACCTCTGGCAAAAAGCTGCTCACGGTCTTGAAGGACTTCTTGTCTAGTATTTCTAAATGCTAATTGTACAAATATATATGACTGAAGATGGTTAAAAATGTGCAGATACATTTTCAGAAGCTGAAAGCCAAATTGTGGACATATCCAAGCACAAATGCAGAGATGGAAATGTTACAAGGTTTCCTAAAGAGATTTCCTTTGATTTTTTTATAGGACTATTTCAAGCCTACAATGATAATCAACTGACTGATACACTCTTGGACTTCTCAGTCTTCCTCCATCTCTCCCTCAGTGTGCCCTGCCTGGGATTTCCAGATAATTCCCATGTCTATTTTGCTAGAAGCCCTTCTTCACAAAGACTGCTTTCATAAGAAAGCTTAACCCTGTCTGGGCTGACTTGCTGCACTGAATGGGGTGTGGGAAAATCTATGTGTGAATAGCTTTCTGCAGATCAGTTCAAGGTGCAGGCCATGGATTAAGGCCCAAATAAGTCGCCAGTAGACTAACTATAGAAAAGTCACTTTTCTCACAGCCAAAACCTGGTACAGTCAGTTACCTTGTGCTTGGTTTTAACCCAAAGATGCAACAGGAGTGGAGGAAGGTTTAGAAGTGCTAGCTCTGAAACCGGAAAATTGGGAAGAATAATTGTTCTACTAATGACTTGCAGAACCTATGGGCAATAAAAGAGGTAGCTTAATGCAATACTGCAGATGTAAGAAAACCTCAGCATCCTTTTTCTTTTGCAATTCTATCTTTCTGTGACTCAGATCTGCCGTTATCTTCTCAGTACCCAGCTGTCTCTAGTCACAAGCCTAGCAAATAAAAAGTTCACCATAAATCTGATGGTTGCTTGGGTACAGCCTGAACCAGTGCTGTTTTCACAAATACAAGTGCAGGTCTTCTCAGTATGAAAGAAACGGCCAAGATGTCAAGTTCCACATACTGAAAACCACTGTTCTCCCACAGATGGGTAGGAAGATTCAAAGGAACTGCTTCCAACTCTGTAGTCCTGGGGCTGCTTCTAAGCCAAGCTGCTTTTAAGTGATGGAAATATTTCAGGGCCAGTCTAGCTGTGCATGAGGTACTGCAGGACCCCCACAGCCTGTCACAAAAAGATCTACTGGAATAGCATTCCCTGGCATACTGACTGAGCAATTGCAGGAGTACTTGCAATGGCATCTCAGCTGCTCACCAGAGCTGAGACATTGACATTCACTGTGTCCTCTTTTACAGGAAGCTGCTGCTGCACCTCCCCTACCCTGTGAACAGCAAGGAGGGTAGAGCTCGTTTTCTCTCTGAAGAGGAGATCTTGGAAGTCACCTTGAGAATATCAAGGGAGTTTGATTTCATAAATTTTGCTGATGGATAGAGAGATAGAGAAAGTTTGCAAAAACTAATGTTCTAGTTTGAAATATTTTTGACACCCAACTTGTTACAAAATAATAGATTGTTTCCCTGGAACAGTCCAGGGGGAATGTCTCTGGAGAAATGAGTCAGGAGGAACACAGCACCCCCCAGTTCTAAAAGCTGATGTTGTCATGCTCTGGCTAACTTTCTGCTTCCTTCAGTCTCATACAGAGCCTGTGAATCAGAAAGTGGGACATTTCAGTTCTGTAAGCCAGAGAAAGCCTTTTGTGTCCAGAGTGAGGCTCTGGACAATGAGTCTGCTGCTTTGGTACTGTTTCAAGACTTGCAAGTGCTAATGTCCTTGCTTGGTCTCCAGTGCTGGGACTGGGGCCAGTTCAGAATCTTCTCTTACCTATTTCTTGGCAAGAAGATCAAAGTTCTTCAGGGATCTGTATCCACATCTGAGGCTCCTTTACACTGGCAGAATAAGCTAACCAACTATAGTTGGATTGCTGAACATCTCAGCTCTTTTGAACAATTTTTGACAATTTATGGTTCCGTGTTGTCTGTTCACCTGCTGTCCCTCCACCTATTTTTCTGATCTTTCTTGATTAATAAAAGAATAGGTTCTAAGGAAGAGTTTCAGTTATCTTTGAGTCTGCCTTCTCTATATTATGCTCTGAGAGACCTCATAAAAGTTGAGGTAAGAGGAACTTTGCATAACAAAGCTTCTCTCAAAGGGCTGAAATGCTGCAAAATCTGTTCTTTGGCCTTCAGGTCCAATCTAGAGCTACAGAGATGGGTAACCAAGGTTTTTCTCTCAGTAGCTGGTGGGCAAATATATTAATTTAACATTGTTAGTCCTGCAGGAAACAAAGGTACTTGCTCAATGATCAAAGTGGAGAGGACAAGCAGGCCCTGGCGTGTTAATGGTACACTAGACCAAAAACCTGTGAGTACTTCCAGAGCAAAATGGCTTGAGTCCTACATTCTTCTCAGGTAGAAGCAGAGGAAAATAATTGACCAGCTAGGTTGCAGACAGCACCCATGCAGCTAAATTTGTGGCAGGCTGTGATGAGAAGATGGATACTCCATGATGAATTGCAGACACTGACAGTGAGTTTAAAGGTATATTCACAGTATGTTTGTAATGCACTGCATTATAACTCCAGGACAAATGAGGCTGATGTCTGGACATTTCAACCACTTCCCTGAAAAATGGACCATTGCTTGGATCAGAATATTCCTAATCAACTTCTGCTTTAGTCTTAATGCACTGGAAAGCAGATACCTCAGTTATGATTCATCACAAGCTATGAAATATGCTGATAACACTCAGAGGCTACTCCAATTGGTATTTGCTTAAGTTTCCATAAATTAGATCTGAATGTCTTTTATTCCAAAGCTGTGGTTGAGCAGGACAATGTAGATGTACAAGAAAAGGCTGAGATCATTCCTCCTGACTCAGTTTTTCCTTCCTGTGCTTGCCAAACAAGCTTTTTCATGGAAAAAGGTTGTCTTTGTGGTCCATAGACAATATGCTGTTTCATTTTTGCATTTCTCATACACATTACAAGAAAAGTGGAAGATTGACCAGTATTTGTATGCATGTGAAGGTAACATTTGGCCAAATGAATTCAGTACATCCATGGCAGGGTACAACTCTGCTGAGCCCCACTCCAGTGCTCTATCCACAAGGTTATGTTGCCTTTATAGTTGGCAGTAGTAATTTACTAAGCCTTAAATCATCAAGTTCTGCTTAATTTAATGTCAGTGTTTGATATTGAAAACAATGATGAGTCTGGCTCATTGTGCCTCTCTCCGGTGTTTTAGTTTCTTATGGAAATGAGCATGTGCCACACTGGTATCCATGTGGTAATTTATCTCCAAGTATTTTTTAGCCAGGGGGCATTTTATCAGCATTCAGGAGACAAAAATCTGAGGTAAGTATGTTTTGTAAGAAAGCCAGCTGCTGAATAGAAAAGGGAAATACAAATTTGTACTGCTTAAGGGGGAGATTGTAGTGTGATTTTTTGTACCTGTTGGCCACTCACTCTGTGGATCCACCTCCACGTTCCTGTAGGTCATCCATGAGGGGGACCTGGCAGGCTGGTGATGCTGGATAGGAAAAGGATGATATACTGGCAGGGAGAAGCTGAAATCACAGAGTGAGGATACAGGAACACAGGGGACAAACTCATAAGCAGCCAGGCTTTGTGTGTTCCATTGCTCAGGACAAGCCCTACTGCCCTTTACAACAGAGTAGGGACACTGCTCTGGGGGTGGGCAGTTTGCTGGGCTGGTTGGATCCACGGCCTGAAAGCACCATCATCACCTGGAGAGCCTCTCACATTCTCACTTTCTTCCTATCAAGGACACAGAGACTGCCCTAGGCAAAAGGCTGAGTTTTGTTTTTTGGATTTTTTCCATATATCCTCCCAAGAGGAACCTGGTCAAAAGGACACACAGGTTGTCAAACTTCCCAGAAATCTGGAGGCTACTGCCAGCTACAAGAGATGACTTTTTTGCACAGGCTTGAGGGCAGCTTTGCTTTGCTGAAGTAGCAGTGGCAGAAATCCTCCAGAAGAGGAACCCCCTTTGCCTCTGAACATCAACGCAGTTGCCAAAGTGCCACTCCAACACCTGCAAGCATCTTAATTAATCAAAATTATGAGCCCAGTTAAACAACCCAGCCATTAAGCCCCAGCCATTAAGCATCATCAAGCTTTATTTGGTTCCCATAAGAAGCAGCTTGATTAAATGTATTGCGGTTAAGTAGAGGGTACTGTAGACGTGGAAATTAGATAGATGCTTGTTTGAAGTAGTATCCCAATAAACTGAAGGTTGTCATCTCACCTTGTTCACACATTCTGCCCTCCAGTTGTGATTGCAGAGCCACCATGCCCATTTTGACTTGTTCCTGCCTTCTGCCAGAACTATGGTGGTGTGCTAAAATACATGGCCCAGCTCACTCTGAATTTCTCCTCTCTTCATATTCTCCTTTGCATACTGCCCTGGGGCCAAGATACTTGCCTTGTTCTATAGTTTGAGGAAGAGAAAACCCGGAAGAATTGCTCTATATGAACACCTGAGACAGTGCAAGAACTTGAATTTAGACCTTTCCCTTAAACCTGCAGGCTCTCATTCTCATCTTCCTCCCAGTCTGCTGTTGATATCATCATTTGTCTTAAAATACTACTTCATTTTTCTGCTGTTCAGTTTAAAGTTTGCATCCAAACTTTCTGTGTACTTCTTGCACTGTGTGAAACACTCCTTTATCAGTATATGCCTCCCTCCAGACAAAGTTTATCTAAAATGACTAAGCTGTATCTACGTGTACAGACAGATCCCTCTCCCTCATGCTGGAGCAGCTCCTTTTAAACCTGCGGGTGCTGGTAGAGTTTTACCCTCTGCTCTGCAGCACCTGCAGCTTGGATTCATCCTTGTTCTCTGGGATTCCCTCAAGAACTGCTGCCACAGTCAGTCATTGTTGTCTGCTTGTGGTCCGGGCTCCAGGGAAGGTGCCTGGAATGTGCTGGGGGCTGGTTTATTTTTTTCCTATAATCTTCACAAGCAGGATGATTTGTCTCTTGGTGTCTCTCTTTGCTCTCTTTGTGTCTCTCTTCATTCTGTTTTCTCCTTCAGGCAGAATTCACTTTCAGATTGTGATGAATTCTGCAGATGATGGCATCCCTATTTTCCCCTTTCCCTCCTGGTTGTTTGTTCTGTGCTCTTTTCAGGGAACTTTGATCTCTCCTTTCCTAAGTGCTTTATCTCCCCTGAATTATTCTCACATTAGGACCTTTCTCACCAGAACCTCCTGTCAGGTTGCAGTTGACATATCTGACCCTCATGTTGGTGGTGTGTGATTCATTTCCCCTCACTCAGACCAGTGCTGGGTGAAGAGCTTTGTCCTTCCCTGATGTGTGCCAGGTCTGTGTGGGTGGGAAGGGGACACAGGCAGGAGCACCTCAGGCAGAACGTGGAGTGTGTTAAGGCACTTAGAGCGAAGGACCATGACACAAAAACAGCAGATGCTGCAGGCTGTGTGAGGAGTGTTGACAGGCTTGAGAGGCCTCTTGAGCCTTTGCTTCAAATGTGGCCAGTCCCACACATTCCTGAGTGGAATCTGGTTATGAAGAAATAAACCAATTCAGAAAAACTCAGAATCATTCAGAATTTCAGCCTTCCCCAAGGCCTGAAAAGTTTCTCTCTGCTTCATGATGTGTGTCCCCACATCCCAGATGAATATTTAAAGAAGTTTTTGAAATCCACTCCAGGGCAAGAGTGACACAGGCAACAAGGGAATGCCTTTAGTTTTGGAGTACTTCTCTCAATCCATCAGAATCTTTGATCATTTGGGGCTTTCTCATTTCAAGGCCTCCCTTTAATCTTTTTTCTTTGCCTTCACACACTCATTTCTAAAGAGAAGATCATAGGAAGTTGCCAGAATGATAGCAGATACTGTCCACCTACAATCCTTAGAGACCATCTCTCTTTAATTGGGTGTCTCCTTTGTGAATCCCAGCAGCCTGGAAACTCACTTCTGATGCTGATCAATATATTTTTTAATCCATGCCATTTAAACTTGATGGTATCACAACCCAGCAAACACTGCCAAGACTGCTAGGTTGTATTTACTGAAACAATTCTCTGATTCTATTTGGCAACCTGTCTCCTGCAGCTGCTGAGCAGAGAGAAAAAGAGCCACACACCTCTTCTGGAAAATTCATTTCATGTTGGAAAGCTGTGTAAAGAGGAACAGGATGGGAATGGAGATGGACACAGCTGATTTTGTTAACTCATCAGGGGATGTGGGCAAGACAGACATTTGCCAAACAGTGGCAGGTTAGGAACTGTAACAAATGTAAGCATCAATACCTGAGTTTAAGGATATTGTGAGCTCTGTGTGGGTTCCACCCCTCACAGGTGCCCAAATAATGAGAGTTTACCACCCCTGGGGGTTTCTGTGACTGGGAACCCTGATGATGGGATCTTCTGACCCAGATTCCTGTAGTTATATCCCCAAAGCAGCTCTTGGGGGAAGACTGTGGCACGCTGGAGAGTGTATAGAGAGCAATGAGGGATTGACTTCACCTGGGATAATCAGCTATAACTTTTCTTACCTGAGCTGAGCCCAGGGGACCCAGAGGGCTCCACCCAGGAAGATTTAAATAGGAGTGAGGAGCAGCACTAGGTGGAATTAAGTGAGTAGGGGCAGTATGTCATGTGGTGTTGCTGAGATGAAGAGAGGAGGCAACTTTGCACAAGGTATGTGATTGGTCTTGGCTTTCTGACATTTTGTGCTGTGACTGGGAGATTTTGGAGGCAATTGGTTTATGGCTGGATGTGGGAAGTTTTGATAAGACGAGAAAAGTTTCTGTCTTTTTTTCTGTGTTATGGGCACAGTGGGAAGGCTAGAGTATCAGTGTGGCTTAGCTTGGTGTATGGTTCTTGGTCGGCAGCACCTTCTGGAACTGCAACAAGCTTTGGGGGTTCTGATTTGCTGAGAGGAGCTACAGGAGGTCACAGGAAAACACTGAAAATGCCACCCTAGACCCAAGTACACCTTGCATGGTGACTTGTCTTTAGCAGCTCTGTGCCAGACCTGGATGATGGGGTGTCTGTGGAGCTGCTTGGGGGCCAGAGACTAACATGGATGAGGGTGTTTCAGGCTGTGGCTGCTGTGTGTGGTGGAGTGCTGGGCAAGGCTCTAAGACTTCGTACAGAGAGTACCAGCAAGGTTGGAGGGTCCTACATGGGAATTTGGGGCTGGGGCAATAGAGGCGGCACACAGGACTGGAGCTGTGTTTAAGGCAAGCTAAATGGTGGGTGTGGAGTGAGACACTGAGAGTGAGGGAGTGATGGGAATGGGGTGAAAACACAAGTGGGAAAATAAAAATATTATGGAAGTTTCTTTAAACCTACTGTCGTGAAGGGAAAGTTCAGAGCAGACAACCACCCTGAGCTTAGGTCTGATGAGGTACCTTTATTAGAATGCTACCAGAGCTGAAAATCCTCCCCCAAAAGAAGCTGTGGGAAGGGGACTGTGCCTGGAATAGCTCTGAGGTTTCCAAGAGGGTCTGAGTGCTGAGGTCACGTAGATTTATTGAGCTGGGAACCCTGTCTCACTCTGGGGGTCAGCCTGAGGTGGTCCATTGCAATTGCTTTTATCAACAGCAGAGGAAAGGGGAATTGGTGCTGGGAATTCATGAACCCTCTCAAATGCTCCCAGCAGTCTGTGTTGTCCTTCCACCTCCTATTTCTGGGTAAGCAGAGTTAGTGTGTGCAGTGCCTGGGTGACAGATGGCTGTGTCCTGACCTGGAACAGGGGATGTCACATCTAGTTTTAGGCCTACATGCATATGCATGCTTGCCTCTATCTTTTTCCCTACTTAGAGCAGTCCATATTTATTAGAAAACACACTAAAAAAAAATCAAACAAAACACCCATCACAAAACAAAACCCAACAACCACAAAAAAAACTTCACAAGCTTTTACCCTAAGATTAGTAGGTAAATAAATAAATGAGGCAATTAGAGTTGTTCTGATTCTGGAGCCAGGTGCTACCTTCAGACCAGGGCAGGGCATCCCTCAGATGAAGAGAAGGGTTTCACCATCTGGAAAGATTCTGCAACGTTGTCCTGAAGCAGTGCTTGGGTAAGAGAGCTGAAGGTGATTAACTGCTGCTGTGATACAGATGCTGAATGAAGAGAATAGCTGAAGTAATAGAAAACCCCATTTTTGTTCTCTTGAATCATGAGTTCCCAAGTTTATGCTCAGTGAGTTTATTTAAATTGGACCTCTGCTTCTATTTGGAACTAATATTTTTGTTTGCTTGAATAAAATGTGTTTTCCAATGTTACTGCCCCTCCCCAAACCACAGCCAAGCAACATCTCAGCCTAATTTCTTAAATCAAGAGAGTAGTTTATGTCCTTGGGAGCTGGAATAATAACATCTGAAGGAAGGCATGAGACACAACAGGAATTCATTCGTAAGTTAATGAAAGCTGTGCAGTGTAGCATAAGGATGATCAGGGCAGGTTTGGGCAGCATTTGTCAAGCTAAATTCCTTTCTGTTGAGATTGTTCTTGGAAGAATCATGGACCAGCTTAAATACCTTTTATATACAAGTTTATTCTATAGTATTTCTTGGTACAAAGATGTATAATATGACAGAAACAGGAGAAAGTGTGATATGGATCAAAAGAAAAAATTGACTTGCTTATATGCCCTAGAAAAGGGGAAAAAAAGTACCAGCTGGGTAGTGCGGCATTTTTTCCATGTAATTTGTCACCTGGAAGCAGAATGTTTCAGTATTCACTGGAGGGGGCTGAACTGGAGATGGGGTTAATGCCAAACACCTGATAACACCAGAGCACCCAGAGCCTGAACCCAACTGGAGAAACACTGAAAGAGCTGGGAATGAGTTTGTGTGCAACATCAAAACCAGAAGACGAGCTGCTATAGTGAGCAAGGTTAACTCTCTTCCTCGATTTGGGCTTGCTCTTGTGGGTCCTACACTAAATAAGGACTTGAATGCTAAAGCTCTGCCTCAGTGCTCAGAGCAGGTGGACAGAGCAGGCCAGTGGTGGAATATCACAGCATCTCTTGGGCTGTGAGTCAGACCAGACTCGTCACCATCATGTGGCTTTCCCGTCACAAGGACGTGTTGTCTCCTCTTGTACTTGTGTTGCTGCGTGCCTTCAAGGAAAAGGAGTCACGGCTCAGTTCTGTGGCTTGCTGTGCCACAGGTCTGCAGCAAGACGCTGCCCAAAGGAACAGACCTGCTTCTGTTTCCTCTTGCTGCAAATCCAAGTGGCAGCGTGGGGATGGAGATGCCCATGGCCAAGTGCCCTCCTGAGGCATAGGCTGGAAGAGAACCTGGGGGTGTTATTAGCCCTCTCCCACATGGAGAGGATCCCATGATTTTCCTGCCTGGGAGAAGCGAAATAGTTTAACTGGGTCAGTTTTGCATGCGTGGACAATGTCTCTTGACGAGAGCAAGGAGCTGTGTTACCAAAGTCTCCTTCCTATGGATCTGTCTTGCAGTGGACACAGGAAGATCTATTATGGACCTCAGTCATCCAAGCTCTGTTGCAGAGCAGGATGTGCCTGTCATCCACATGGATTGAGATGCCTGAATCAGCACACTCGTTTCCCCAACAGTGGGAGCAGCAGTAGGTTTATTTTCCATCTAGATGCTTGTTGACATGCATGGTGTAAACCCATCATTCCAGCTAACACTGACAGAGGCGGAGAGGTCTCACAGTAATTAACCACCAAGCTCAGATGTTGCTGAGAGTGGGAGGGGAGAGGAGCTGCAAACAGCATACTGGCATCAGCTGCCTCTTTCTTAAATATAAAATCTGCCAAACAAGTTTAAATTGCTTAGAAAGCTCTGGGAGTTGGAAATTAAAAAAAAAAACAAACTGAAATTGCTCTGGGGAAGGAAGAGACAGGCAGATTTGTGATACTCTAACAGAGCTGCCAAGAGTCCAGCTCAGTAGCTAGAGGAGATAGACATCACACGTGCAGTGACTTCTCAGGCTAGAAAGGGTTAACCAAGCTGTTAACTTTTCCATTCCCAGCAGCTGAGTCTACAAGGTAAAGTTGAGTTCCCAGGAAAGACCCCCAGCTCCAAACACCGGCGAGCTGTGAGCTGCAGCTGGTGTTTGGTTAGAGGCTAATCCTTGAAAGCCCAGATGCCTGTGTCCACCAAGGCTGATCATCAGCCCAAGCCGCAAAGATCCTCGTGCAGCAGCTGAAGCCCCTGTGCTCACAGATAAATGGAGACACTGATTTTTCATTTGCTGCACAATCACTTCTGTTTTTTAGGAAAAGAAGAGTTAGTGGATAGTGGAGAAGCCACGTTGGACACTCCTCAGAACTGGGCTGAAGGGCAAGTGAGGGTGCCATGGGTGGTAATTTAACTGCTCTCTTCACTGACCCAGAGCCCCTCCCTGCTCTGTCCTATGGAACCTCAGGATGCAGCTGTGCCTGCCAGAAGTGAGGCAGCCCAAAATTGCTGGTTTATTTCCCCGTCTGTTTTATCTTACTGAGATCTCGTCTGCTGACTCCTGGCCTGACGCTCTGCAGGCTGGCTCAGGTTGCCAAGGGAAGCAGACGTTCCTCCCCAGGTCTCGGCTCAGCACTTGCCGCTGCTGTCTGAACTCGATTAAGATAAGGGGCTCTGTGGGCAGGGACACGGCTGCCCTCTCGCTGATGCAATGCCAAGTGGGCTGGGAGCTTTCAGTAAAAAGTAATTAATGGTAAAGCAGACTCCTGCAATCCTGCAGTCTCTTCTATTTCTGTTACTTAGACTTTTAAAGGCAACGGGATCACAGTGGCTTGACTTCCTTCTCTAGCCAAAAAAAAAGGGAAGCACATTTAATCTGGTGACCTCGCATCCATCTTCTGCCCTTTAAGAGCACCATCTGTCTCCTTCTGCCTGCTGAAAGGCGACTGTGCCTATCCTCATGGCTGGGACAATACAAATATTGCTCAATTACAGCCACGCTCCAAATGCAATTACTCAATTGCGGTGTTAATTGAATAATTTGGGTTTAATTATTCCACTAGGAATTTTGTCAGTACAGTCTAAGCTGCTTGCTTTCTCTCTGGGCTAGCATCACAATGTAGCATCTGGCCACACAGGGAGGGACTGTTTTTACTCACTTAGACCTAGGCAGGCTGAGTAAAGTCTGTCGGAAGTGGTGATCTCAAATTCAAGGAGAGGTGTCAAATCTGCAGGGGCTTTCTTTCTTCCAGTCAAAGGGAGAAAAGAATATTTGTACCATACTTGTAAGCAGGGAAAAGGCACTATTTATGCAGAAATAATTTTGTGTGAGAGCTAGTGATAAAAATACTTGTGAGGGTTTTGCAAGTGAAGGAATCAGTCCTAAAAGATGCGTGGCAGAGATCAAAAGGACCAATTGCACAACATGAACCTGTAGTTAAGACAATATATAGGCAGTGAGACAGTTGCTAAGGGCTGCTTGCAGTCCACGGAGAGGGGCTGAGATGGGACTGCAGTGTGAAGTTCCCCAGTTCTTCTGGTAAACTCACCTGAACAAACAGAAAAACTGCTTGGGGTTTATTTCTGATTCCTATCCCAATATCTTGCCACTATTACCAAATCACAGAATTGTTAGGGTAGGAAGGGATCTCTGGTGATCATCTATCCAACCCATCGTCGTGTTTTTCTCACTCTTAACATCATCCAGAGCCCTTTACTCACGTGGCATGCTATTATTAAAAAGGGTACTCAAATCTTTCCCTCCCTTCTGCCACATGGGCTGCCCTGGTTGATGGAAGGCCTGCAGCATCAGTTTGGAGCTGTGACAGGTGCACTGGAAATAGCCCTGCCTATCTCAGAAGGAGATTTCACCCACAAGCTCTTCTCCTGTGAGCAGAGCTGAAGCTGTAACGCACTGTTCTGCAGCAGCCCTGAGCTCTGACTGCCACAGACAGCCCTGGGCTTTGTACTTGATGTGTGTGCTGTACTTGATAAATTCTTCACCTGTCTTAAAGCTGCTGCTCTTGCAGCTCTGGGAGCAGAAGTTCCTGAGATCTGCAGGTGGAGGTATCACCCTTCCAAGAGACAGCAGCATGCAAGGCAAGGATCTCTGAGGTGGGGGCATCTCTGGTGTCATGGGGTTTCTTGGGGCTTTGTATCAGATGGGCCTTTTCTTGCTGGGATAACATTGTGAAACCTTGTGGGGTTCAAGTTGCTGAGACAGTGCTTCCCTAATCCTTCATGACTGGTGATCCCACAGAATCCTTTTGTCTTTGCCCCACTGCATCCTCTCCCTCTGCCTGCCCCCTCACACTCACCTGAGCTGCATGGTTTTATTGCATTGGTTTTATTGACTCAGTGGGGCATAGGAGAGGAAGCAGAGGTCAGAATCTGGGTGTGAAATGGCAATTTTTGGCAGCTTCAGGTAAAATGCTCTGCCCTAGGGACCACAAGTATCAAGCGCTCATGGTTAAACATAGAGGTAGGGGGATTAGTAGTAACATAGTCATGATCAAAGTATCTTTTTGCAAACATGGGCTTTGTCTACAGTGTGCCTTGTTAACAGTACAGAGATATTGGTGTATGGGGGAGCCCAGCTGCCTCCTGCCCTCATCATCCCTGGGATGAGATTGGAGACCTTGACTCTAGGTAGTCTTGAGCTCTTCTGCTGTGAATCTGGCTGAAAGTCTGAGGCCAGGATCCTGCCCCTCCTGATGGCTCTGTGATTCAGGACTCCAAATTCTCCCTCAAACAAATGGGGAGGTTATGGCAAGAGAAAAGAATGAGCCTCTCTGGGTTGCTGAACATCCTGCAGAATAACTGCATAGAAGTGTGAAAATAGCTCCTAAAAATCCTCAGAGGCTGAGTGATCCTCAGGGCTACTCCCAGTGTCCTGGGTGCCACATCTCCCTGGTGTAGCTGCAGAGCTCTCAGTTTGCTGCTCACCATGCATTCAGCCCATGGTGTGGCACTGGTGGTTTGAATTTCCCAGGCTCCTTCCTGTGTTAATTCCTACAATTCTCCACTAATACACCCAGGGGCTCTGTCAATCCTCTTCCTTTCCATGCCCATGTGTGTCTTCCTGCATCTCCAACCTGAAGCCTCATCCCAGTTTGAGAGATGTCATCCCATCAGCCTTATCATCAAAGCCTTGCTTTTTCCAACTTAACAAGGAATTGGATTTCCATACCTGCAGTATCTCAGCATCTCTCCCTTCTGTACCTGCCATTTCCCTGCCTGCTCTCTGGGATGTCTCTTTATTTTGCTTCTGGCAGATCTCAGGTCTGTGAGGCTCAATCTTGCAAAGTTGCTTCGGGTGCCAGCAGAGGTACCAAGGCACTGACTGCGGCTTTTCACAAGCACCCAGGGCGGCCTCCTGCTGAGGGCTCCTGGCTATTCCTGTGGCAAAATGCAGTGGATTTATGGGGAAAGCATTTGCCTGGCACTGAGAAGCCTTCATCCATTACTCTCCTCTGCCTCAGGTTCTGTGGGGAACTCTGAATCCTGACAGCCTCCTCTTTGAAGCAGGAGGGAGCTGGGGGGTGCTCTGGAGGGCACAGGGCACTGGAGTTAGGGATGGGCAGTGCAGCAGCAGCCCTGCCTGAGGCTGAGGGGTGTGGATGTGTAGGAGCCACCCCCTGTCCCCTGCCAGCTCTGGTGCCTGTGCCAGGGCAGGTTTGCCATAAATCCATACCTGTCTGTGTCACAGGTAGCTGGAACCAAACCCCAGGGGTGCTGGAAAGCAAATGTGTAATTTTGGGTTTTTTTTACTCTAATGCCTCATTTAATATTTCACAACCCCAGCAATGCACTCCTGTCCCAGAGACAATGGCTGGCTGGAGGTTCAGCCACTGACATTTACATTATTAGGCTGGGGCTCCAGGGCTTGTGCTTGGCGAGGTGAGCACAGTTCTTCCTGTGCTCCTAGCTGGAAATACAGGGTTGGCAAAAAATTTGGCACTTGACTTTTAGTGCTGATCCAGCTGATGGTTACGGATAGTGGAGAAGAATCAGGACAACATTTCTTTTGGAAACTTTGCCCCAGGTTTTCTTTAAATGCTAAGTTTAGTCTAGGGTGAAGCCATCAAGAAGAGTGTTGGGCCCACACAATACTGAGTCAGAAGCTGTTTCCAGTGCTCCTGTCCTGAACAGCTTCCAGACCCTCTAAATACACAGGTTTAAATAATTGCCCTTCAGTCTGGAAATATTGGCTCTTCTCTTGTATCAAATAACACCTAATGTCATTGTTGCTGAAGGCAACTAGGATGAAATTGCCTGCCTTATTTTTCCCACTGTTGGTTTTATGCATTTGGCAGCATTTGGAGTCAAATCAATCTTACTTTCCGCTCCTGGACAGGTACTTAGTTTTGCTGATGTCAGGGTATGGCTTTAGTGCAGAGAAGGGAGAGGGAGCAAACCACGGCTGAGGGCACAGGAACTGTGTTGAAAAACCCCACAGGCTGGAGGGGAGCTTGAGGCACAGAATCAGAGAATGGTTTGGGTTGGAAGGGATCTTAAAGATCACCTCATTCCATCCCCTCCCATGGGCAGGGACGCCTTCCATTATCCCAGGTTGCTCCAAGCCCTGTCCAACCTGGCCTTGAACATTTCCAGGGATGGGGCAGCCACAGCTTCTCTGGGCAACCTGGGTCAGGGTCTCACCCTCACTGTAAACCATTTTTTCCTTATGTTTAATCTAAACGTGCCCTCTGCCAGTTTAAAGCCATTCCCCCTTTGCTATCACTCAATGCCCTTGATAAAAGTCTCTCTACAACTCTCATGGAGTTCCTTTAAATCCTGGAAAGTGCTCTAAGGTCTCCCTAAAGCCTTCTCCAGGCTGAACAATCCCAGTTCTCTCAGCCTGTCTCCACTGCAGCCTCAGTTTCCCAGGCACAACACTGCTACCTTCTGCAGAAGAGGGCTGGCAGAGGTCTGGAGAGCTCAGTTTTGTGACTGCTGATGTCCCACATGCTTGGGGACATGTGCCTGCTGCACCCCATGAGGTGTTCCTCACCCTGTGCCGAAGCTGTCCCTATGGCAAAGCTGACTGGCTTTCAAAAAAAGGCCATCGGATGTTCTAAAGAGGAGTTTCAAGGGACAGTCCTTCTCACTAAAGTACCTCAGGACCTATGTAGACTCCTGACCAGTGGACAGGGTGGCAGATCAGCTTTGAAAGAAGCTCAGGTGGATGTGGTCTACTTGTGTCAAGCTGTGGGACCCTGGCACGTGGAACACGTGGACAGCACCCCCTGAGCCTTGTCTGAGTGGCTCACAGAGCCAGAGCTTTCCTTTCCTTTGCTTTTCAGGTGCTGTCTCTTCTCTCCATCGCTGCAGATGATTCCTTTCATCCTCTTCAAGAGGCCTCCTGCTGCCTCTTAAATCTCTTTGTTCACCTCGTTTACATACTGCAGCCCAATCCAAAACCTGATAAGGCTGAGCGTGATTAAGATGGTGGTTTTCCCTCCTGGCCAGGGAGATGGGTATTGCCCTCCCTGTGGGAGTACCAATAGGCAGGCTGGTGGCAGCTGGATAGTGCCCTGCCACAGGTGCTTGAGATGCCCAGGGATGTCATCCCCTGGGCACACAGATTTTAGGAGGCTGCTGTGTTGTTCAGCTGGTGCTGGTGTGAGCCTTTTGCTTTATTAAACTGCCTTCATCTTGACCCATGAGTGTTTTTTCCATCTTATTTTCTCCTCCCACCCCATCCCATTCCCCCTCCTGCTGAGGAGAGGAGGGATAGAGCAGCTTGGTGGGCACCTGGCATCCAACCAAGGTCAATTCACCACAGGAGTGCAATCTTCATTTATTGCTTTATTTGTGCTGTGACTGCTTTGGGCTACATTTACCATTAATTACTGGCTCTGCTGAGGCTGGTTGAGTCTTTTCCAGTGAATGGTTTGGGGGTTCTTGCTCCCAAACAATGAAACCACTTACCATCACTTATCTTTTAAATCAGAGTTTATATTTAGCTGGTGCCTTCCATTCAGGCTGCTTCTCCACACCTGCACAGAGAAAAGCCCTGCAATCCTGCAGTTCTCAGGAGGATTTGAATGTTCTCTCCAGCCCTACTGCTGCAGCTGAGTTGGGATGTGATATCCAGGAGGACATCAGGCCCCATACTGCTTGCCTTGATGTTGAGCTCAGTTTTGGCAATTCCTTCACTTTGATCATCATCATTATAGAGTGGAGAAATCTTCTAAGCATGTACAAAGTCATTAAAGTTCACACAGCCACCATGCAGAGGAGAGAGCAGCTGAGAGTCCCCTGACAATGTGAGAGGAGCTCTGCATCTCTGTCACGGTGGGTGGAAGCAGAGCTCAGTGAGGGGACAAAGTGTCTGCTCAGGATCCCAAAGGGCTCGAGACTTTTGAACACGAGTGTTGTAAACCGGAAGATGGAATTGTTTGTCCTGAAATAAGTCGAGTTTAATGCAAGCTGAAGGGAATTAGGAGCAGCCTCAGTATTCCCCAGCGTATTGTTTCCCTTTACACGCAGCCCCAGGAACAGAAACTGCTGCAAGAAGTTGCCTTCAGCAAGTACTGGCTCCACTAGCAAGAACTGTGCTCTCACCAGCAGTGAAAAACCTGGGGTAGAGGGCAGGGAAATTGTTCTTCCCTCTCATCCCACCCCACTGACCCATGTTTATCCCATGGCTTGGTGATAACTGTCTGAGGAGACAGTGTTTGGAAGGGCATGGTGCCTTAAAACAAGACCCAGCACCATTGCCCCCAGTCCTTTTGCTCCAGAGTGACCTGCATCCAGCAGCCAGGATGCTTTCCCTGGTGCCAAGCCCAGCCATGGGGTGTCTCTGTGCAGCTGGGGAGTGACTGAAACCCTGTCACCCCATTCCCCATGAGGGAGGAGGGTTTGGGGCTGCAGCAGGAGAGCCTGCACTCAGAGGATGCTCTGCCCAGGACCACAGGCTGTGCCGGCTGCCTGACCCTGCTCCATGCGGGGCGAGATGCCAATGAGAGGGCAAAGAGCCCTCATTTAATTATTGTGCTATATTTGAACATGAGAGAAGGGAAGTGAGCAAGAGACATGCTGCTGCTGGGAGCCTGATGGCTTTAGGTGGGTGAATTGAGAGACAGGGCACTCCAATTAAGGCTTTTTGCCTTTTTTCATGCAATTCCTCCCTTTCCTCTGCCTGCCTGGGAGGCTGGAATACCTGCAGTGCTTCCCAGGGCAGGAGGTGGCTGTGGGGGAGTTGGGTTTGCATCCCTGAGAGGAAGCAGGAGGGGTGCAGGGACAGTCAGGCAGCATCAGGGGACAGCCTGTCCCACCAAGGGGGTTTATGAAAACACCCTTCTGGCACTGGCCATGCACAGAGGGAAATGAAATGCAGCACTCTCTTGACGGTATTTCAAAATGCCATTAAGGGATCAGAGCATGCTCCAGCCTGGGCGCTGGCAGCAGGCAGGGGAATGAAATAATTGATTGGCTTCTCCCTGTGATCCAAAAGGGTTTCGATGTCAGGCCATTCATTGTGGTGGCTGGAATGCTAACACAGTCCATCGGAGCTGCAGCCCCACAAATGGGTGACTCTACTAATGGCTAATCCGGGGTGATGGATGGGCTGGGGGAGACGCTGCTGCTGAGTAAGGAGAAGGCAGCCACAGGAGAGTAAGGCAGCAACAGGCTGCGACTCAGCAGGCAGTTTCCCAGCCAGTGTGGGAGCTCCAAGGGGGAGGCAGGGGGCAGGCAGCTTGGGTGAGAGCCCATGTCCTGGTCCCCTCTGCTCAGGATGGTCACACAAGAGGTAACATCTGAATTAGCCACTTGATTTTTGCCAGGTCTGGACTAGAGAGTAATAAAAAGATGACAAGCCCTCTCTCTGTCTTCCCTACAGCCCTTTTTAAGACTCAGATTTCTTTATTTTGAATTTAAGATGCACAAGGATTGCCAGCATCTTCAGATAAATGAAAGACAAAGATGAATACAAAAGAGAGAGCAGTAAGAAATAACTTAGCAGTTAGCAATCCCTGGGAGGGCAGTCATGGTAATTAGCAGCAGGCAGGGCCTGATATGTTCCCCAGCACACCGACCCAAACTTCCTGTGGACCCGCTGACTGGTCCTGCCTCCCCAGGCAGAAGCTCATCCCTGTGTTCTGGGAACATTGCTCCTGATTTACACTGGGTTGAGTATGAGGAGAGGTGGTGCTTGTGGTCCCCCTGCCCTGCTTCAAGACCTGCCTTGAAGGCAATGTCCCCTGGGGAAGGTCTGACTGCATCCCACTCCCAAACCATGGCTTGTGCTGCGCATTCAGTTCGTGGCCAAGCTGGTGGCTCGTAGAAAGATGACTGGAGCTCATCAGACCCCTGGTTCAATCTGCATATAGGGGACCATGCTGGGCTCTCCCAGCAGCACTATTCCTCCCCGAAAACAGCTCCCACACCTGTGTGCAAGTGAACAGATTGACTTTAAATGGTTGCAGATCAAGGAGCCTCACTTGGTTATTGATCACCTACTGATTACTCCAGCACTTGGTATTCAGCTTGTAAATAAGATTACAGGGTAAATCTAAAATGGAAGCAGACAGATTATAAAATTCTGCTCATTTACAATAAGCTCAAAGAACTTTCCCCCTTCTGCCCCCCCTCCAGCTTTATTATGAAGTCCAATAAAATACCCTAGGGACAAGAAGGAAGAGAGAGTAGCAATTCAAAGGGAACATCAAAAGGCACCTCTATTCATTTTAACGTGTCAACAGGCACAGAGAGATGCTCCCAGGCAAATGTGGCAGCTGCTCCAAGTGCAGCAGCCCAGCCCCTGCCGTGCTGTCCCCAGCCAGCTCTGCTCACCCCAGGGCTTCACCTGGTCTGTGCTGGAAAGACAGACCCAATCCTCTCCATTTCTCTAAGATCTTGGGTAAGCCTCTGTTTTGATGGCAAGCACTTCAAGTGCTTGGGAGTGATGGCAAGTTCAATGCCATAGTCTGTTCTCACTGCTTTCAGCCCATCTCTGCAAAAGAGGAAAAAACCAAATGCTCTGTGGCTAAAAATAGGTATTCCTCTTCTTTCTCCATGCTGCTGCAGGGCTGTCCTTTGGGCTCCTAGCAGTGCCAGCTGCCCTGGATCTACTGCAACAAGCTGAAGGAGACTGTGATTTAATGGCAGGGCATTTAAGGGCTATGCTCACCTTTGTCAGCCTTGGAAACATCAGTCCTGTGATATCCAGTGGCTGAAGTAAGCCCCAGCTCCTGGAGTCACGGGAATTCATGAGGATTTCTAAATCTGGAAGAAGCCTAGCCTCTTCCACGGGACAACCATGGTTGGTTTCTTCCAGCTCCATTCTCTGAGGGCAGGGAAAGCATCTCCTTGCTCTGAGCAGCAGACAGGACATCTTCATAGGGACCCGTGCAGGCACTGTCCAAAAAGCAAGGCTTCTCTGGACCTTCTTTGTGGATGCTACTGCTTCAAGCAAAGAAAAAGTCTCCTCGAGTTAATCTAGGACCTGACACCATCCAGCTCCAGGTGCTCCAGCAGCAAGGCTCAGGAGGATTGGCTGTTCTGCCTTTCCCCTGTGGGGTCTTGAGGAGACTTGAGAACATTTTGTCTAAATTGTGCTTTTCCCTAGGAACTTCTGAAGTGATTCACCTCTGGCAGGAATTGTGCCAAGTTATTATCCTTCATTGCTGTATCAAGAGAATCTGTAGCCCCCATGCCCTGGGAAGATTTGGACTCCCTCGTTCTTAGGGCAGGCTGTGTGCTTGCTGCTGGCAGTGGGACAGCAGTTCTGGTCCCCTCCGGGGTGTCACACCCTGTGCCAGCACCGATGCTGAGGACAGAGTGCTTTTGTGGCAAGCAGTGTTCCCTCAAGAATGAGCCTTTTAAATATAGCAGGATTGACTTGAAATCCCAGATTAATTCAGTTTTAAATACCAGCTCTTGCATTCTCATCCTCTGCTTCTAGGTGCATATCCCCAGTCCTCACTGGGTGTTTATGAGATCTTGAAATTTAATCCTCGAAGAATATACGGAAACTTTAATTCCTTGTGCAGTCTAGTGATTTTGGAGCTGAGGCCTGGAGGAACAAACAAACGTTCTGAGACAATCAGAACCAGGAGTCTTTTGTGCTTGTGGGACTGGGCCATCAGAAGTACTAATCCCCTTGGGGCAGTGACAGCCTGCTCGAGCCTGAGGCATTTATAATGTAGATTGAATGAGTGTTTTCACAGCCTCCAAGTAGCCACTGATGTTCCCCCTTTTCCCGTGTTAAGAGGAAGCAAAATCCTCCATTTCTTTCAGGGCAAGGACCTCTGCCTGTGATATACACAGCCGGGTTGTCCATGGATTATTTCTTGCGGTAAGGAAAAAGGTAAGTGTCTGAAGTCTCTAGATGCAAGGGTGAATTTCCAGAGGGGATTGTGCCTCTTGGGGAAATTTCTGTGGCATCTACAAAGCCTTTCACTTGCAGTTTCTGGCTGCCAGGGGATGGGGCAGCCTCTAAGCTGTGGAATCATTGGCATGGAGCTTCCAGATATTTGCAAGCCCATCTGAAGGTTCTTCCCCCTGTGTATGTTTTCAAGCCCACAGTCTCATCCAGTTGCTGGGGAATCTTCAGGTTTTCAGCAGAAAAATCCCTCCCAGCACCCAGGGAACACTCATCACACCCTACAACCCCACTGCTGCTGGACTTCAATAGCTGGGGAGCAAAGCCTGCAGCCTCATTTTCCCAGCAAAAAAACACCTCTCCAGCCTTCAAAGTGCCCAGAAGAATTCACACTCATGCTGAGAAAAAAATGCCACCTCCTATCCCAAAAGGCGAAAAGACAGGACAAAGTTAAAAGCAATTCCAAAAATTGACTGCTGGGAACAGAAATGTCTGTGGGTAACCATGGCTTCCTCACTGCATTCATGCCTGAAATGCAGGTGCCTACTGCTGGCCCTGCTGTGCTGGAGCCACAGCCTGGGAAATGGCCCAGGAAAATGCTCCCCTCCTGGGGCTGGGGATGATGCTGGGTACAATGACATCCTTAGCCCAGGATGAGAGTCCTGTGCTGAAAGCGCTTGAGCAAGGGGCAGAGAAGTGAAAACCCTGCAACACCACTGACCCCTTGTCCCAGAGGTGCTTGAAGGAGCTCAGACCTCTCCTGCCAGAGCTAGCCTCAGTGAAGGGGCTCTTCTGGGTGGTGTTACACCCACCCCCATCCTTCTGGGACAGTCAAAGGCCACTCTGACCCCAGCAAAACCTTTCTTTCAGCCTGTTGGGTGCCCTTGGATCCACACTGGCAGAGAGCACCAAAGACGTGAGGCTCCCTGCACACCCCAGACCCACAATCCTGCTGCCACCAGCTCTTCCGCCCCCAGGCCCTCCACCGTGGAGGGATTTGTCATGCAGGCAGGGAACTGGGGCATAAACACGTGCCAAGACTGAGAATGCCAATATCTGAATGCCTTCAGTTCCTTCCTCCAAATAAATCACTGCATGACTCTAATTATCGCACTTGCCCGGGGTACGCACTGGCTTAATACGGAAAATGAGCATGGAGGATTTATTACTGCTGATCCTTGATCTTTCATTTTTGATATTAAAACATGTTTAATTCATGGCAATGTAGATTAAAGTAAGGGAGGCCATGGGCAGGTTCTGGTTTGCTCGGAGAGGATTTGGTTGCTGCCTGTCTAAGGAGCAGGATGCCTCTGGCTCCTGCTCCCTTCCATGCTGACTCTGTATCAAGCCCTGGCTGAATCATGTCTGATTTCACTACATACTTTCTCTGCCTGTGGATTTATGGTTGTTTAGACACCAAGACTAGGGAGACTGCTGTAAATGTGTTATTTCACTGGAGAGACAGCTTACAGCAGAGCTTATAACCCTGCTACATGCAACAGAAGTGGTGGTTTCTGAGGTTTTAAGCTTTGCTAAATAGATGGCCATCTCTGTCAGTATGAATCAGCTCTTGCTTTCAGAAAAGCTTTATTTTTTCGCTACAAGAGCCCTTGGCCTCCAGTGACTATTTTGCATTGAATCTTCAACAGTTGTGAAAGCATTTCTCACACAGCCTGGGAGCATGCTGCAGAGCCCAAACCTTTTTTGCCCTATTTTGCAGTACGGCTTCTGCAGGGTCATGGCACTTTGGCCACTTACACAGGGCCTTGGTCACAGGGTCTCAAAGGGATTCGTAGGGCAGGGGAGGGAGCAGAGAGGGTCCAGGGATGAGGAGTTATGGAGCAGACACAGGTCCACTGAGCTTATGGTTCACCCCAACCAAGGTAGCACAGGCCAGATGGGGAAAAGGCTGAGTATGGGGTAAGGACAAATCAAGACAAGGACAGCCCGAGCAGGGGAGCTCCCTGGTGACACTGGTACCGTCCCAGTGCCCCAGCCAGGCAGCCCAGCTTCTTCCACGCACTCCTCCCACAGTGACACCAGCCTGGGCACCAGGTGTGAACCAGGCCTGTGCTGGCAGCATCTGCTGCTCTGTCCTTACAGGAGCGATCCTCATTGGCTCCATCCATCCATCCATCCATCCATCCATCCATCCATCCATCCATCCATCCATCCATCCATCCATCCATCCATCCTCATGCTTTTCCCATTTCCCCCGATTACATCCCTGGCTGCAGCTCAAGCACATGTGAAGTGCTACTCTTTTGGAGCAAGGCAGGTGGGAGGAGTGACCACTGCTGAATAATTCATCCCTGCCGGGAGCACAGCGTCCCCTCCCAGGAGATGATGCACCGTGCTCCTGCAGGCCAAGAAGAGAAAGAGGATGTCACCTCAGGCTGTGTGTTGTCCCTGCCCCTGCCCGGTGGGGGAATGAGGATCTGCACTCCCTGCTTTGCCAGGACATCTCCAGCCCCGTGGCATTGGGCCACCCCTCCCAGGGCAGCTGCACAGGTCAGACACCCTCTAGATCACCCATGAAATTCAAAGGATGGGATCCATTCCTCTGATCACACCTGGCCAGAAGGTGTCTGCATTTTGGGGCACATGAGGACGGGGGAATCCTAAAGGAAACCATCTGTGTTTGCTGGCTGGAGGGAGAAATCAGTCTCTGTGCATGAGAGCATTTTATTTTCCTGGGCCCCTCCACAGCTCTGCAAAGCCCACTCTCCTCCTGGCACCACTGATGCACATCTGATGGGAGAGGAGCTGGTCCAGCCACAGGCCTGGGGTGGGCATGAAAGGAGAAGAGAAGAGCACAGAAAGGAAATGAAGGGAAATGGAGAGAAACAACACGGCTCACCCCAGCATCTCCTTCCCTCTCCATTCTGGCTCCAGCAAGGCCAGCAAGCACTGAGCCCTGGCTTGTGTCTGTGATGGTGGGTCAGAGGATGCAGGGTGCACCCCACAGGTGTGTTACAGGAGGCACAACAAGTCCCAAATGTCTCCCGGGGAGATCTGCTGCCTGGGCACCGTCTTGTCCCACCACAGGGACAGCGAAGGGAGGTGGCAGTGCTTCACATCACCATGGCAACCCACAGAGACGACTCCACTGTTCGAATTCTGAATCTCTAGGTTGAGCCTTGGCAAATCAATAACCCCAGCAGAGACAGACAGTGTTGGGCTGGGGGTCCCCTCCTGGGGGTTGGTGACA
Organism: Pardalotus punctatus; assembly: GCA_013400915.1. Taxonomy (NCBI): domain Eukaryota; kingdom Metazoa; phylum Chordata; class Aves; order Passeriformes; family Pardalotidae; genus Pardalotus; species Pardalotus punctatus. The sequence goes on from VZTX01006783.1 coordinate 30,250, forward strand.
GGGGTGTCTCTGCCCTCTGAGCACCAATTTGCTAATCCTCTCGGGAGCAGTTTTGTCCTGTGACAAAAAATCTGAGCCAGAGGTGCTGCCTCTGACAGGGGCAGCAGTTCTTCTCTGCATGGATATTTCTAGACCGACTCTTGCTGGGAAGTTTCTCTCCTGGTGATGCTCTCAGCAGAGCCTTGGTTAGTGCATGGCAAGTGAGAGACTGCGTCAAACGGAACTGATGGGAGCTGGCGTCCCCTGTGCTGATGGAGCTGGCTGATTACGGAAATGTTCTTGCATTTCTAACGCTCTAGAGATTTGGGCCAAGAAGCTCCTCAGAGGAAATCAGCAGCCCCAAGATGCTCTTGCAAGACACAGTGTTTCTGCCCCGGTGGGCAGCTCCAGTGGGATGTGTCCCCATCCTCCTGCTGTGGTGATACACAGGTGCCTCTTGGCACCTCCACCCTTCCATCTTATTATCGTGGCCCCACATGGGACCAGAGCACATGTGGGAGAGTGGGACTTCCTGGCTTTTCCCCTGCTGCAGTTCCATCCACATCTCCTGGAAAAAGAGGCTTTGATGAGTCCCATTTTAGGAGAAAGTCCTGGAGGCTGGGTGCAGGCAGTGCTGCCTGTCATTTTTCCCACCCTCCTGGCACCTGCCTGGAGGTGAGGTCAGCATTTCTCAGCCACAGGGAGCCACTCTGTCCCAGCATGTCCTTGAGACACAGCACACATCCCATGGCTTCCCAAGTGCCTGGCATGGACACAGTGCTGTGCCCAAGCCTTCCCAAAACAATGGCCAGTGGTGATCTCATGTGTGATGAGTCTGTGCACGCTCAGCACGGGGCAGTGTCCCCATCTCCCCATCCCTGCTGGTGTCTGCCAGCTGCCCTCCCTTCCCAGCTGCCATTTAACACATGGATGAATGTGCCATCACATCCCTGTGGCCACCCTGCAGAGCTCCCTGTCCCCTGCTCAGGGCCAGACCCTTACCTGTGGGTACCAGCCAGGCCCCTCACCATTCCTGCCTTCCCTTTCCCTGGCTCTGCTCCTGAACCCACTCCCAGCCTTCCCCAAGCACCCACATTTATTTGGGGTTGATTTGTGCTGTGGCAGAAGAGCCATTAAGGCTCTTGTTAGTACAGAGGGAAGGACGCCTGCTGTGTGCCCATGGCCACGTTAGGAAGCCGGATGAGGGCAGTAAATAAGGTTTCACTCTATTACAATGATTGGAAAGTCTTGAACGAGAGCAGCAGGCTGGCAGAGCTGCAGAGGAGGTGTCCTCCAAGGGGCAATTGTCAAACAGCAATCTGCCAGCACGGCGCTCTGGTCCCCATTTATCTTTCTGCCTTGCCAGAGATGATATCAAGCTCCTTGCGCTGTCTGGGGTGCTGAGGTGGCACAGGTGTCCCTGGGGTTGTTCTGCAGGGCAGGACAAGGTGTAGGTCTCCTTCAGCAGCAGAAGGTCTGGCACTTTGCTGGGTTATGGGCAGCAAATCTGCTTCCAGGGGATTGTGGAGGAATGTAAAACATGGGAAGGGTCTGACCTGCCACAGGGAGCACGGAGCCAGAGCTGCAGCTGTCCCTGGCAGGGATGCTGAGGGTGGTGGAGATCTCCACTCCTGCTATCTCCCTTCCTCACCCCAGCATCTCTGTGTGCTGGTTTCATCCCCAGCACAGCAGCAGCTCAGCTTTCCTCTCCTGGCTGGCTGTTGGGATACTTAATTCATTAGCATTAACGAGGTGTGCCTGGCTCTGCTGCAGCAGCACCGTGGTGCAGCTCAGCCGGAGGTGTCTCCAGCCCCAGAGAGATGCTCGACAGAGGGAACGTGCTGTCAGCACCGGGTGGTTATAGCCCTCGGTTCCCCTGCTGCTGAGTCACAGCCAGGCTCGGTTGCAAAACAGGCTGTAAAGTCCTTGTTCAGGGTTTATGGGGTCCCTGGGCCATTAGAGCATGTCTGAGCAGCTCCATGCCCCTGCAATGGGCCTGGCTGGCAGAGAGGGCTGATCTCAGCGGGAAGCTGCCCCAGCCCCAGGGACACACAGGCTCCCTCCTGCAGCATCAGGAGAGGGCAATGTACACTGAAGGACTTGCAGTCCTTAACTCATTGCTCTGAAGGGCAACACCAGGTGCCTAAAATTAGACTCCCACCTCCTAATTTAGGTACTTCAAAAAATAGGCTGATTTGTGTATTCCTTTCCCCTGCTGGCACAGCTCAGCGTGACTCTCCGTCCAGAGACTTCCAGGGAGATGCTCTGTTCCTTGGGCATGTTGGAGCGAACCAGGTGTAAGAAGCCCAAATCTTCCTGTATCCCTGGTTTACCCTGAGTAAAAAAAAAAAGAGGAGCTGCTGCTCCGCCTCTGGAGGGCAGAGTTCTTGTGGTGCTGCAGGAGCCGGATGGCTGGCAAGAGGCTGCTCCAGCAGCTTTTAATCAACAATATCAAACAGCAGCCTGGTCCCAGGCCTCAGCCCACCCGCGGTGTTGAACCTCAGCCTGGCTGTGCCCCAACGGTTTTCTGATACCCCAAAATGGGGTAATGTCCCTGTAGCTCCTCTCTGCTGCCACCCCAGCCTCCAGGAGGGACCAGAGTGGTTCCACTCCTCTCAATCCCATAACCAACGCAGTAGGAAAATGTTGGACGTGGCCAGCAGTGTGGAGACACAGCTGGGGCTATAACCCTGTGTAAAGGGAGCCATGGGGGCAAAGCAATGCCATCCTGGTCCCTGCCAGGGGCGCTGGCTGGGATGGGTCCCACTGCTCCCTCCCCATGCCTGGCAAGGTGGATGACAGCCTGACAGCTCCTCACGCGAGCCTGCAGCTGGAGCGATCTGCCTGTGCACGTTTCATAGTACACGTGTCCCATTAAGAAAAAGATCAGAGTTCCCAGGAGCTAAAAATAACAGCAGGCAGTGGAGTTTGTCCAGGAGACAGTCAGGGATGCGGGGGTGTGGAGCAGAAGGTGTAATTTCACTACTGGCTCCGCCAGTGACAGGGTGCAGGAGAAGGGGAATGAATCAATCCTGCCATGGCGCAGGAAATCGCTGCTGAAGGAGCAGCGTGGGGCTGTGGTAACTCAGCTCCAGCCTCGCTCCTGCAGGACCTGAGGCAGTGCAGGGTGCAGGGGGAGCACAGCTGGGTGCCAGCTGTGCCAGGGTGCAGCAGGCAAGGACAGAGCTGCCACGATGCTCCCAGAAGGCAGCCATGTGGAGATGCTGGGGCAGCAGCATCCTGCGAGATGGGTGTGAGCTGTAGGGCCCTGGAATGTTGGAGTGACAGGGCTGCTCTCCATATGGCAACCTCTGGTGCTGAATGAAAGAGTGAGTGCAAACACAGACTCTAATTACCACAGCTCCTCCAGAGCCAGCTCTGCCTGCTCTCACCAAGCTGTCAGATGCTCTCGAGCAAATGCCTCCATCTCCTTTCCACGGCTGAATTGAAGCTATTTATTCTCTCCTTGAGATCCAGCAGCTTGTTTTACCACTAGTTGAACATCTGGGAGAGAGAGCAGGAGGAGTGAGGAGAAACCCCTGTCACTCCTTTTAGCACAATCAGCAGCACCAGAAAATCCAAGTCCCGTGTGAGAGAGAGAACAGAGGTCAGTGCCTGTCCTGGGCCAAGGAAGCACCTGGCCTGAAGCAAGCTTAGCTGGAGTAGTGACCTTCATTCCCTGAATGTTGTCAGTGGCACGAGAAATGGGATGGACAAAACAATTTGCTCTTCAAGATTATTTAACTCATTGCCCTCCAGGTCTGGCCTCCCAGCATGGCTTAAAGCATGTGGCAGGTCCCAGATGATCCTAAGAGGACAGACTGAGAGAGCTGGGGGCATCCAGCTTGGAGAAGGGAAGGCTCCAAGGAGATCCTAGAGCCTCTTCCAGCCTAAACGGGCTCCAAGAGAGCTGGAGAAGGACTTTGGACAAGGGTCTGAAGTGATTGGACAAGGGGTAAAGGCCTTAATATGAAAGAAGGCAGGGTCAGATTGGATATTAGGAAGAAAGTTTTCGCTGTGAGGGTAGGGAGGCCCCAGCACAGGTTGAAATAAGATGGTTTTTAGGGTACTTCCAATCCAAACAATTACGTGATTCTAACCCCAGATTCCCATCACAGCCTGGAAGGGAAACCACAAAAAAAAAAAAAAAACAAAACCAAAGAAACATGTTAACAAGTCGCATTAGCAAAGGCTTTTGGCTTCCCAGCACTGCTCCCCATTGCTGCTGGCTTTTGGAAAGGGCTGGGTGAGATGACTGGCAGCTTCAGCAGCTCTGTGCAGATGGACACATCTAGTCTCTATCTGGAGAGCTTTTGTCTCCCCAGCCAGCTCTGGCACTTCTCTGCTGCTGCAGCCAGAACAGACAACCTGTGTCCATCACCTCTCCTGCACCCAGCCGCATCCTCCTGGGTCCTCTGGGTGGGTCAGCACCCACAGCAGTGTCAGGATAGCTGTTCCCTGGGTCTGCATCCCTGTAGGGACTGGGCTTGGAGCCCCAGGAGTGCAGTTGCTCTGCCCCAGGGCTTTGGGTCAGCTTTGGGGTCTTGTATTCTGAGCCTGGCTTTGCTGGGTGCCTGTGCTGCCTGTGCATGCTTGACCCCCTGGCCTGCCCTCAGCTTTGGGGTGACACCTGATACCTGTTTAAACCTGAGATTCCCAAAGATGACATCCAACAAGTTTCTTGAAAATCAGCAACTGAGTGGAAGACAGAAACCCCTTTTCCTGCCCTCCATGGTGTAGAAAAACTCTGGTTTGAAGTATAAGAAAATCACAGGGGAATGGCCTTCCTTGGTACCTGTCAAGCTGGACTTCAATGATCCTCGCTGGGTCCCTTCCAACTCAGGATATTCTGTGACCTCCACAGTCCTCTGAAATAAATGCAGGTGCCGTCCTGTCCTGCCCACTGGTGACAAATCCTTTGGAAAAGGCAATGGTTTCCTGCCACTCCCAGCTCTGCTCCCTTGTGCTGCTGCTCCTCTCCCAGCTGGTGATCCTGTTGATTGTATAAACTGCTCACTCTCAAGCATTGATAGAGCTGTTTGCCTCCCACCCCACTGGGCTCTGCAAGCTCTTTTTTTCTTGGCTTAATGGGATGTTTACTCCACAACAGCCTTCCCTCAACACGCAGCAGGAGGGACTCTGAACCACCACCCCAACAACGTGCTGACTTTCACACTGAGCTGGGAGTTTCCTCCCTGCTGCAGCTCCCAATGCTCTTGGGGTGGAATGCTGGTCTGCAAATCCAACTGACAGGTCTTGCAGCTCATTTCTGCCCTGAGAAAGAAGCTTCTTGTATGGTTTGGAGTTGAGAACTCTTCAGCCTTAGGCAGGTAGGGGTAAGTCTGAGGTGTGTGCCAGAGTCCTGCCCTGTGGTGACAGTGCAGCTCTAACCAGGTGACAGGGATCTGGCTTGGCAGCTGTCAGCCTTGTTTCACGACAACTGCCGAGCAGCCATCAGGTAGGCGTGATTTCTCCTACTCCCTGTCTTCAAGCGAGGGACAGAGGAGGAGGGTTGTGCTCTGCTCTTCTTGTGAAAGAAAGAAAACCCAGGTATGCACAGATCCCTTTTTCATCTGTCCACCTTACACAAATGTGACATCTGTGCTCCCCTCCCTCTGTCTTCATCTGCTCCCCCTGTGTGCAGTGAGGGTTGTACCAGGGCAGGTGCTCTTACAACTGCATCTGGTACCACCATCTTCACTGGTTTGATCAGTGGCTGTGCATATTGATTGGCTCCATGATACCTCTGCCACGTGTTGGTGTCATCTTCCTTTAGCCGAGCCTCCAGCACTGGGATAGCCATGACTGCTGTTATGCATTTCTTCAGAGAACAAGAGCCCCCTGGAAGCTTGTTTCCTGCTTTCCATGAGCTCTGTGGTGCACATTTGTTGTCTTGGCCTCACCTCCATTCTGCTGCTTTTTGTGACTATCAAAAGCCCCAGCAGAACCTCATCTGAGGTTCTCCCTGAAACTCTCACCTTGTCATCACGGACAGCAAGAGTCCCTGGGGGGAAGGCAATAAAGCAGCTGATTCCCAAGAGGCTAATCCAGCACAGAGTAGCAGCGTGGAAGAGTGGCAAGTGCTGCAGTGCAAACCCATCAGTTTTTGTCCCATCCTGCAGCACAGAGCTGGGGACATGCAGCAAAGGACAGGGCAAGCCCACAGCACCCATGAGAAGGTGGTGTGTGATGATGGCATTGGGAGATGCCAGAAGACGGTCTCTGAATTAACTGCACCAGGCAGGGAGCCTTAAAACATTTGAAGAGGGCAACATATAAGCATGAAGGAACAATTCAGGTACCCAAGTAAGAGAAGTAAATCTGTGTTTCCCCCCTGGGAAGTGCTCAGGATTGGGAGCAAGTTGCTCATGTTACAGTTTCCCACTGCTTCCCAACTCTCACCCAACACCAACTGCAGAACAGTCGTCTGGCAAATAAGCTATGCAAAAATAAGGAAACTTTGCCAAAAACGCAGCTGAAAGAGTAAAACTCTCACAGATGATACTGCTGCTCAGAGGCACTTGCCTCCTGCCTTTAAGCAGCCTTTATACTAGCATCCAAGCATAAAGAAAGAAAATCTGACAGGTGTATATAAGCAGTTGGGCGCAAACAAAAAAATCCTCAGACTCTGCAAGGAACAGGTTATGTTTTGTGGGGGCTGTCTTCATGTACAGGCATACGGAGAGAGGAGCGTTTAATTTTGTAGAATAAATTCTGATACTGAAATCTAGGAAACCATTTGAGCTTTGCCCCATCTTCTCAATCTTTGTTCTGGAAACATTTTTGAAGGTTCATAGCTGTGTCTGTAAAGGGCTAAAAAAAAGTGAACAGGATTAAAATAGACAGGAGACAATTAGATGTCTCCAAATTGTCTCCAAATTAAAGGAGACAATTAGATGTCAACAACCTTCAAAGGTGCACGCCATATCAAATGGAAAACAGGAGAGGATATAAATTTGGGATGAGACAAGTTTTTAGGTGTGATATGCTAAAATCATAAGAATGTGTAATGGAGACCATGCCAAGGTCATTAGAAGAAAGGCCCCCAGTGCTGTGCTGGATTCATATGTTTCTGTGGCTGCAAAAAGCTCTGATATAAGGGCATCACATAAAGCCAAAATTAATCCCTTTACATCAGGATCTGCCATGGACAATGCTAGAAAATTCACATACTGTGCCCTTTCCTATAGCAGATAAATCTAAAGTACTCTTCTAAACCGAAATGTCAGAAAATGCTTTTAGAAATACTGATGAGAAGGAGAGCAACGGATTGCCAGGACCAGGCAGGATTTCCCTACAGGCTCTGGAGGAGGAGCAGCGTGGAGTCACTGAGCTACCAATGAGACTGGGTGTCCTGCTCCTGGGATGAGCACTGAGATTACAGAGAGAGGAAACAGCAATTGTGACTGCAATTTCTGTAAAAGCTTATAGTCAGGAAACTATATCCAAGCCCAACTTCTGTGCAGAGCAAATGAGTTGCTTGAAGCTCTGATAAAGAATAGAATGAGAAAATGTGGAAAGTCATATGATGGAAGTCAGTCATATTGTCAAAGGAGGAATTTGTGGCTTGCAAATCTATTATTCTTTCCTGAGTACGTTAGCCAGCTAATAGTGCACTTGAATTCCCCAATTCCATGGTAACCTACCTCCCAGCCCTTGCTTCTCAATCTATTTGTAAGAAATGCACACAAGCCTCCTTTCATGCATTGATAATGTAGTTTCCTTAAGAGCTTTTGTTGATTTTTTCCCCGCCAAGATTGGGAGGGTGGTTACCATGGAGTTACCTATGGATGGGCAGGCAGACAATCCCATGCCTTTGGAAAAGGGGATGAAGAGTAAGGTGTCAGTGTTTGCACATCATACATAATGTCTAAAGGTAATTAACCAAAAAGGTAATGAAGCACTGCAGATGGATTTCATGATGCTTAGGGATCCGATGACAATATGGCAAGTGGCATTCAAGGAGAAGTGCCACAGGCAGGAGGGCTTGCGGGGCAGGCCAGTGGCGGCCCGAAACGAGCGGCTTCTCGGGGATGGAGCCCCTGCCGCGGCAGGGGAGGGAGTGCCT
>VZTX01006783.1:38674-81308 GCA_013400915.1 Pardalotus punctatus
CCGCCTCGCCCGCGGGGCTTCCTGAGGGAGCGGCGGCGGCGGAGCCCAGGTGAGCCTTCCCGGGGGCGAGCGGTGCCCGCCGCGATGCCGCGGGCTCAGGGAGGGGGCACCCGTCGGTCCTGCGCGCCGCACGGGGAGTTCGCCGGCTGCCCCGGGATGCTCCGGCGGGAGCGAGGGGACTGCGAGAGGTGGGCACCTGCCGCCCCCTCCCCGGCACCTCCTCGCGTCCCGGTGCCCGGCCTCTCCGCTTCTCCCGCGGCGTGCCACAAGGGATGCCCGGCTCCCCGGGCGCGGGGTGCCCAGAAGCCATCGCTGGCGTGGAGGAGCTGGAACAAGGCTCTGTCTCGTTCTCCTTTGGGAGCTCAGACCGCAGGGTCAGCTGGAGATGTGCTTGTGGCCTTCTGCTGGTGCCGGGGTGGTGATGGGGTACCCCATTGCCGGCCGCGCCGCTGCCCCGTCTCCCTGTGGCTGCCTCGGTAGCCCTCGCACGGTGCATCCGCGGGAGGTACGCGCCGTGATGCACGGGAGGAGGAATCTGGCGTGAGGGGCTCGCGTGATCTGGATCGGATCGGTGCAGCTGAGCACCGCACGCACCTGAGATGGCTTTCCCAACCGCGGGGCTCGGGGCAGGGCAAGGCTGAGCAGAGAAAGTGGGGCTCGGGGCAGGGAGCTCTGCCACTTCCCCATCAGGTCACCTTGGCATTCTCCCGGGTGCAATGTTCTTGCTATTAGTCCAGTATCATGGCAGTTGCCATCATGAAGTGTGGCTGATTGAGCTGAAAGAACAGAGACGAATGTACTTGGCTTCTGGCTTGAGGCTTGTTTGGGTTTGGGTTTTTTTCCTCATTTTCCTATTTTAGAGCAATTTGGATGGGATGAGTTTTCTTCCCTGTCGGCAGCAGAACTGGTAGAGAGATGGGGCTTGCTTTTGAGGAAAAGCAGTTTGAAAACATTTTCACCCTTCTCTTCTCTGATGACAACCAGTGGGCTGTGTGCCACCTCCTGCCTTCCAGTGCCTCAGTTTCCCCACGTCTACAAGGGAAAGGTCGAGGAGATAAAATCTGATTTGCACCAGGGCGGGCTGGGATGTGTGTTCTTGTGTGTGAGAACCTCTGCTGGCATGAGATTACCTCGCGGGCAGAGTGATTCTGGATCAAGCCCAAGGGAGGCTGAGCCTGTGGCCCATCTTTGGGTGGAGGCAGGTGTTGAGTGCAGGGGAGGGCTGGCACTGCCTCTGCTCTGGGCACAGACCCTGGCAGGGTGCTCCCCGGGTTTAGCAGCCCTCCATACCCATCCATGAGCTGCTGGCATCCATGTTGTCCTGCAGTGAGGAGTTCATGCTGCACCTGAGCAGCAAACAAAACAGCATCCCTTTCTTTTTCATCACAAGTTGGTGTTTTTTTGGCTCTGATATCCCCTGTGGTCATCTCCTGTCCCTGTGCCTCCAAGCACCAGTGTGTGGTTGAGCCTGCAGCCTCCTGCTCTCTGGCTGCTGGCTGAGGACCCCCGTGATGCTGAACTTTCTCTTGCCTTCGCTGCCATGCTGCTGTGTCCTTCCACTGTGGCTGTCACCTCGCAGCCACCAGGGCAGCAGGGACCAGCCATTGCTCATGAGTGTAAACAGCTTCTGGCTGGAGCTGGGCTGTGCCAGTGCAGGCCTCTGGTGGTGGGGAGTGGTCTCCGGGTCCTGCGAGGTTGCATGCACTGCAGGGTGCCTGGTGCTTGGTGCTGAGAGCAGCTGAGCTCCTCAGGCTCTGTGGTGCTGCTGCAGAAGCCTGTGGGGGAAATCAGCCCCCTGAGACACCCTGGCATGGGTAGGTAGCGTGGCTGCTCTCATGGTCTGGCAGTTCAATGTGCCAGCTGCCCACTTGATTGGCATGGCAACAGCCACCACTGAGCTGCAGCTCTGCTTGGAAGCCACAACTTCAGCATTGCTGCAGAACCCACCAGTGATGGGTGCTCCACCATGGATAGCACCAAGCCACCAGAATCCCACAGCTGGAGTGTGTCTGCTGCTTGCCAGGGCTTCACCACTGCTGGCACCAAGGGCTGTCCCTGCAGTAGCCCCAGCTGTTGTGCCTTGTCCTGGTGTGAAGTCCCCAATCCTGTCCCTGGAGGCCAGTGCTGCTGGCTGCCAGCAGCTCACTCAGCTGCCCAGAAGGCTTTATCAGCTCAAGGGAATTGGGATAGTTTCTTAAGGATGGACCCATGGAGCAAATGCAAACCCACATCCTCTTTGCACAGTGGCAGGTATGGGAAGCACAGTGAGGATGCAACAGGAATGGGCTCAGGCCTGGTCCCTCTCTGTAAGCGAAGGGGTGCAGTGCTGGAGGTAAAGCTGGGGAAGGGAAGAGGTGCCACAAGGTGGACTAGGGGGGACAGGGACCTGTTGGCCTCAATCTTCCTAAGGCAGGAGGGCAGTCACATGCTTGCAGTTAGCAACAGTGAGGTTGTAGCAAGCCCTGGAGCTCATTTCTGTCTCAGACTAAGCCAGTCTGAGCTTTGAGCTAAAACTGAAAAGCATAAAGCCCTGTGTATCACAGGAGAGGTCCCTGAATGGGAAGCAGTCAGGAGGGAAGATGCTGTTTGCACCAGCCACCTTTGTGTTAGCTTCACCACCTGAGCTCTTGGGAGCTGGCCTGCATGCTGGGGCTGAGCAGAGCTCTGGGACTTGCCCATGGATCTGCAGAGCTGGGATTTTACCTCCAATCCCAGCCCTAGGATACCAGGAAGATGCTTTTTATGGTTTTCTTGGTGGCTGCACCCTGACACTGAAGAGCAAAGCCTCAGGTCCTCAGCTCTGCCTTAACACTTGTCCTTCTTCCCTCCTGCTTCACACCTGTGAGTTCAGTGTCCTTTGCCTGGGCAACTCCAGCACTCAGGCTCCATGGTTTTGTAGTGAAAAAATAGTTTAGATAAAGATCCTGTTGGGTGCTGCCTTGAGCAGCCTCCAGTCTGGCTGGAACAAGGCTCAGATCATCTGAGCGTCTTCCGCTGAATGTGTCTCCCTCCCATCGTTGGGGCAGCAAGGCTGCTCCCATCTCTCCCACTGTGGGGCAGAAAACAGCCCAAATCTCCCAGGGCTGAGATGCTTTTTGATGTCACCCTCCTCTCCCAGGGCTCAACTGTGGCATCCCTGTGATGTCCCAAAGCCTGCAACGGGAGGAGGGAGATGAGCTGATGTAACAGGGCCTTTTGCTCCCTGATAGGGCAGGGCTTTTTTGGATGTGCTCCTCCCCACCCACAGCACCGATGTGGATGGGTTGCTCCAGTTTTGAAAACAAGGGACAGAGACATGGATCCACATCTGTCAGGGAGAAGCACTTGGGAATGTGGAAGGAAAAATGGCACCATCAAGTCGTTCAGCTCATCTAAGTGGTGGCCTTGGACACTGTGAGCTGGAAGCTGCCCCTGGTTTGTTGAAGGACACACCTTTTTCCACTTGATCCACCTAAAACAGAGTCTTTCTTTTTCTGTGGCTCCTTCTGGGGGTGTGTTCAGCTCCTTGCTTCTTGGAGGGCTGGAAATCTCTGATCTGGCTGGATATTAATCCTAAGGGATGGCTGTCCTCCACAGGGAAGAGATGGATGGCTGCTTCACAGCCTTCCCCTGTGAGGCTGGGTGAGCACTGTTCATTCCCTGTTCTGACCTGGTCTGGTGGGAATTTTCCTTCCCTGAAAATGGAGAGCCAGGAGTGGATTGGGTGAGGCCCACATGTACCAAAGGAGAGACTTCTGCAGCCAGGACAGAGACATGATCGCCAGGAGCTGCCTTTGAGGGCTTGGCAGTCAAAAAGCTGTTTCATGCCACTCCAAGTGATGATCAAAACACCATGGCTGGGTGCAGGGTGGTAGAGGAGCCTCAAATCTGGTGCAGCTACAGCTGCACTGAGGGAACACCATGCCCAGTTTTAATTTCTGCACAGCACTGCGAGTGCTCACATGCATTCACAGATGGGCTTTTCTCCCCCAGGAGTGCACAGATCCTCCACTGTGTAAAAATCACTGTGCTTCTGCCTCGCCATACTTCCAACCCTGACCCAATCCATCCCTGCCTGCACAGCCTGAGCACGCACACGGATGCCAGGTGACGTTGGAAACACTTCTGAGCTCCCTTGCCATTCTTCCTCTTCAATTAAGCAGGAGCTGGGCTCAACAGCCAGTCAATAGCAAGACTTATCTCTTAAATAGCATTATTGATTGCCCAGGAAGCCTGGTTTTGTATCAATAGACACATGCATGCACAGGCAAGTCCTGTGCCAGGTCCTGGTGGTGAATGGCACAGAGGAACACGCGGAGATGGCTTGTTGCAGGTGGAGACACACGTGTGTGTCCATGTGAGGGAGATGCAGCTCTCCACTGGAGAGCAAGGTGAGCACCCCTGGGTCTTTGATTATGGGCCTTTCATATTTGACCAGCATTTTCGCGCTGCCTTGATCACTCTTGACTCTCTGCCCCTTTCTTTCTAACACATGACGTTGTGGTGCAGGACCTCTGCCAGCTTGCTTTGCCTCTGCATTTGCAGGGAGGCTTCTGTACTCTGCCTTTGGAGAGGATGTGCAGATGTCTGCCCACAAATTGCATGGTCTCCTCAAAGTTCACTGACCCTGCAGGGATTCTTCATGTGGGAGATGGGATGAATGTGCAAAACTCAGTCTGCTGTAGCATTGCCCGGAGGGACTGGTTGGAGAGGAGGATGGATGAGACAGTCTAGACCCATCCTGCCAGGGGGGACCTTGCCTTGTGTCCAGCTCTGGGCCAGCAGTGCAGGTCATGAGCTGACACGTGTGGGGAGTGTGGTGGGACCTGGCTGAGCTCCAAGCAGGTGGAGCTGTGGGAGTGTGGCAGGGAAGACAGCTCGCTGCCATGCCTTCTCGGGAAAGGCAAAGTGTGCTGCTGCTCTCGAGCTGTGTCCCTCCAGTTAATGGGCAGGGGGTGGAGGAGGGCTCCCATGAGCTGTGGGGCTTCACAGGCTTTGTTCCCTCAGGGCTCAGAGTGGCTCTTGTCCCTCGAAGGTGGCAGAGTGCTAGCAGCAGCCAGGTGGTGGCTCGCTGCTCAAGGCCTCAGTCGCCAAGGTGCCTCCGTAGCATGGAGCCAGCCCCTCACGTGGGGGGAGACAGGAGAGGGGACTGGAGCTGAGTGTGAGCAGAGCTGTGTCCTTCCTTTTGTGCAGCACCACTGCTGTCCCTGGAGCAGCTCTGTGTGCTGGAAGCCCTGGCTGCTCTGTCCTCCGGGGCTGTGGAGCACAGCCAAGGTGCAGTGACGCTCGTGAGAGGAATTGCAAAACCTTCTGCCAGGTTTGCCGTAGCAAAGTTCAGGCTGTGGCAGTTTTGCACTGGTGCTGCAGAGCCCCGGGGCTGCCACAGCAGCCAGCCTTGCTCACCTCGCCGCGTGTGCTAACTCACACTCTGTGACAGAGCACAGCCCCACATCCCATACCTGGTGCCCAGCTTTGCTTTGGACCGTGCTGCCTGATGCTCTGCTCTCTCCTGGGATTAGCTAAGGCTGAGGAAGGCATCAGCTGCATTGTCACAGGCAGCTGAAGCAGCACAGATGATCCGTAGGGTCGGCTCGCCGAAGCCTGGCGGCTAGGGACTTGTGAGACCTTTGTGTCACTGTTTATTTGATCAGTGGCCATGGGAAGTTCTTGGGTGTCGTGCCTATGTGTCCATGCATATAAATGTGTGTGTATATGTAGCACTGTAAGATCTTGCTTCTGTTTGGACCCTCTCAGCGTTTTTTTTTAGACAATGCCTGCCCGCAGCAAGCGCTGGTTGCTTGATCTTAGCCAGCCAATCTATGCAGGGATCTCGGGAAAGAACAGTTGGGGTTTTATGAAGCTGGCATAATTTACAGCTAAAATAGCACACCAGATATATGTCCAATCCAATCTTCTTTGTAATCTTGTTTTCATTTAAGCCTCCAGGGTGGTGATGGGGGGAGTAAGGGAAGCAAACTGCAAAGGGAGTTTATTACCCGTGCCAGGGAGATTTGCGTGATGTTCTGTACAAAATGACCTCAATTTGCAGAGGTTAAAGCTGGCTGTGGTGGTCCCTGGCTCGGAGGGGTGTCTCCTGCCTGTCCTGGGGGCCCTGACTACAAATCCTTTTGCAGATGGCTGTGGGTGTGTTCAGGACCATGCACACTGTGAAGCCGTCCCGGTGCCTGCTCCCATGACCAGGCAGGAAGAGTGATGCGATGCATCCGTGTCACCCTGGCCAGCTCCACAGGAAAAGGAATGAAATTATCTGGCTGCTGCTGCCTTTGCGGGTTGCTTTTCTCTTTAGTTTTCAAACCGCATATTGTCCCAGATCTCCTGCCAATAGCAGGGAGCAAACTGATAATGCAGCTGCTATTAATAAAGCAGCGTTGTTACATATTCATATCAATCAGACTTCTAATTCCACAATATTTTTTCAGGAAGAAAAGGCAGTGCTTCACTAGGGTGATGGAGGAAGCTGTCAGGTGGGATGGTGTTGGAGATGCCTTTCACCAGGCACTGGCAGAACCTGCTCCCCTCACGTTTCTTCCCTTGGGGATTCCTGTGCTGGGCTGGCCCTGGGGTCCTCATCCACCTCTCCTTCAGTCTTCCTTCTCCCCGGGAGTGCTGAGCTAAAAGGTGGGATCCCCAAAGCACTAAGGCAGTTCCAGAATCTCGGGAGCACTGTCGCTGTGGGGAAACACAAGCAGTGCGAGACGGAGAAGTGCTGAATTCCAGCGGCTGGGTTTGGCAGGAGTGGCTCTGTGCTCTTCTCCATTTTATATAGAAATTTTCACATATTATGCAGATTTCAAAGTGAAGTATGGAAAAACTGGGTATAAATCTGGGATGTATGCATGTTTTTACAGCCATTAGAGAGGAAAGTATACCACAGAATCCTGACCAATGGATAAATATACTTACACTGCTGTTCCTGCAGTAAAATATGCTTTTTGTCATTGTTATAGTATAAAAAAAAAGTACTGTATCCAAAACTGTAGCAGCACTTTATGGTAACCTATAAATTGGAAGAGATACCTGATTATTCATGGAGCATTATGGAGGTCTCAGTGAATTCACCATTAAACCCACGCCAATACTTTGTCCATAAAGCAAAATCCTCTCTCTCGCTTCTTTATGATTGAATTCAATGTCCAGATTTGGCCAAATAAATCTTGTGAGGCTGAGCACATTTTTCCATGAATGTTGTTCTGGAAACTCGCCCTTACCCTGGGGCTGGGAACATTTTGAAGCCTAGCTGTGGGATCTCCAAGTCCTAAACCCAGCCTCACAGCCCTCGAGCCTTTCTGGGCTCTCTCATCCCTGGCGCGTGTCAAAGCTGCTCCCAGCTCATCCCTGCTTCCTCTGGCTCCTGGCACATGCCAGGGAAGGGAGCATGGCTGTTCCACCAGGTTCCGTCCTGGCAGCCCTGGGGAGTGGGCTGGCATTGAGCCCTCCCGGCAGCAGCTGCCGGTCGCTGCAGCAAACAGTTTCCAAGCAACTCAGAGGCTGCCGGTCTGAAAAGACTCCTGATAGAGGCTTGTAATATTAATGGGAGTTATGGAAAAGAGGAAGGCTGAGAGATGTGGGACAGGCAGCTGGTGTGGTGTAGCCAATATCCTCCTGCCATCAGTCATGCCACAAGTGCTAGAGAGACCTGGCCAGACCACAGCTCTGATTCCTGTGATTCCTGCTCTGATGGGATGCAGGGCGTTGCTGTCCTGCCAGCTCTTCAGCTGGGCACTGGGACAGATGTAGAGGAGGTAAAAGGTGTAGTCCCTGCCCCAAAAAGGTTGTGCCTCAGGCCTCCGTCCACCTTTGGCACCTCTCTGAGCAGATCTTTTCCCCAGCATTGCTCAGCTGTGTCACATCACAGCCTGTGGCGAGTGCTCTGCTCATCTGGGGACAGGTGGGAGAAGGGCACTGGGTGGATCAGGAGGCTCTGCCTCCCTGTGCAGATATCCAGCCTCAGTCCATGCCCTGCCATGCATATTCCCTCTGGAGACTTAACTGCTTCTTTTAGGTCATATTCCCTAGCTCTGCCTCTCTTTTATTTCCAGTGTTTTAATTCTCCCTTGCATCTTGTGCCCATTTCCATCGCTGGCAGCGGCCACCTTTGAGCATCCACCCCTTCTCTTCACGGTTGTTGTTGCTTGCTCCTGTTGGGCTGTAATGGAGGGGGCTTGCCCACATGGACTGGTCAGTACTGGGAATTACCAGGCAATGCCACTTCCAACTGGACAGAGCAGTGGGAAGGCAGTGTCCTCAGGCACTTGGAGCAATCTGTCCCTACACGTGGAGCAGTTTGGAGGTTGTTCCCTCCGTTCCTTGACAAGCACAAGCTGGAAATGCTCTTCCTGCTGCTGCCCTGGGAAGGCTGGGAGGTGGACTGGGAGCACCACATCAGTCCTGGGAGGCTGATGTGGTGCTGGTGGGAGGTGGACCAGGAGCTGCCATCAGTGTCACACCTGCCTTGGCTGTCACATCCCTCCTCTCAGCTGGGATTGGACCCAGGTCTCTCTGGGGAAGACTTGGGGTGGTGTCTGGGTGGTTTCTACTACAGCTGGCTGCTCTCCAGCCCCATGCAAGCTTCTTCCATCCCAGGGGCACACAGAGATACCACTGCTATGCTCTGCTCAGGGTCTGGGAAGGATCTAGGGGCTTCTTGTCATATAAGTGGTGGGTGTCCCTAAGTGGGCTGGCAGCAAAAGTCCCCAAACATCTCCAGAGGACCATGACAGTGCCTGAAAATGTTCAGATCCAACCCAGGGGGATCTTACTGCCTGAATGCCTGAGCTGTTTTTCCTGAGGGTAGTGAAAATACAGGCTGGAACTTGTTGGCCTGGGGAGATCGGCGGTGTGTGGGCAGCTGAGAGGTTTGGGTGCAGAAAGCTGTGTGGTCACAAGAGGTAAGCAGGATCTCTGCCTTCATCCCTATTGGAAAAAGCACGAAGAGGAATGCAGGAACAGCTCCCTGTGGCCAACTGATGTCAGTGGGAGAGGCCAGCAGGGCTCCTGAGCTCTCAGAAACCTGAGCCCAAGGGAGGAGAGACACCACGGCAGTGCTCACCAGGATTTGAGCTCTGATGCCCAAAGCTAAGCCCTTTCTTTGGCAGAGTGAGTTTGTCTGGTGTGTGACAGACAGCTGGAAACAAGTCCACTTTGTCCACGCTGGAGGCTGGACCTCCAGTGCCACCAGACAGACCTGCCCAGTCGTCCATAAGCAGTCTCAGGTGTGAAGCCATGCAGGAGCAGTGTCCTGCTGTCACAGCACCAGCCATGCTGCGAGTGGATCTGTCACCTGTGTGAGGTTCTGTGTCAAGATAAAGGCTTAACAACTCCTTGGATCCATTCCTGGGTTTGGATGCAGGGGCTGTCACAGCAGCAGGGATGGGGGGAAGGAGGGTGGTGGAGCAGCCTGGGGCGTGCTGGATGGGAGGGAGGACAGACCAGGCACTGCCACCTGATCCCTGGGACGTGCCACATCCCCAGCATGGTGCAGCAGCAGAGGCCAGGCTTATTCCACGTGAAGTGGGGAGAAACTGAGGTTATTCATGCTGCTCGGACTGGCACCTCCAGCAAGCCCATTGCCCTCAGCTGAGCACAGGATGCTTGATTTTGGGAAGGAGTAAGAGAGTTAGAGCTAATTGAGAGAAGTCAGGAGCTGTGCTGGTAGCAGGTGGGATTACTGGTGTCACAGGGGAGCTGCGAAGTGCCTGTGCTGTTTGCTGTGTTTATATTAGCAGGAGGCATCTGGCTTTTCTTACTTTGTGAATTTAACTTTCTGTTTCTCCTGAGGGAGTGTGAGCTCAGGATGGGAAGGGAGATAAGGAGGAATTGGTTTTTTGCTGACCAAAAGCAAATCCAGCACACACGTCGTTTGTGAACAATTACTGGCCTTGCAGGAGTGTAGAGGCCACAAACAGCTTTCTGTGGAAGAGAAGACCTGCCCAAGGGCAAGGAAGGGTTGGGAAGGGGCTGGGCAGCCAGGCAGGGGCTTGGGGGCAAGATCCATCTCTCCCTGGGCATGGGAAGGAATTTTTCGATATATCATTGGGGCACTCAAATCCAGAGATGGATTTCAAGAGGCACCGGCTGTCATGGGCAACATGGCCAAAGCCCTGGTCCTTGGGCAGGCATTTCACCCTGGAAATGGAAAACAGGTGACTTGGTAGCTCTTCTGGGTTTTCTTGGGTTCTTAGCTGCTGTCTGAGCCCCCAGGGTGGCCACCTAGACCAGGGCAGCAGCCCAGGGAGCCACATCCTCCTGGGCAAGTGATGCCACCAGCTTATATGTGGCACTGCCTACGTGTGCCAGAGCTGCACAAGGCTGTTTGCAAACAGGCTGAGCTGGGAAGGTGCCCAAGAGGGGCTGTGACAAGAGGAGGGAGGGCAGGGTGTTCCCACGGGATCAGATCAGGATTGGAAGGATGAAGGGCTGCCTTGCAGCGCAGGATCCCACATGGGGACGGCGGGGCCGTCAGAAGAGGATGAATTGTCCATCTGCTGCAGTCCAGCAACTCCTCCGGTGATCCAACTTTGCAAAATATATGTCCCCACCTGCCCTGGAATACCGGAAAAGATGCTGGGTGTCACCTCCCAGTGGTGGGTGGCCAGTGGCAGGTTCTGCCCATGGAGCCACTGGCGCTGGGGGCGGGCTCCTGCTCTGGCTGCGGGAGGGGATGCTGGGCCCAGCTCAGCAGTGCCTGTGCTATCATAAATCTGCCTGGCATCAGTGCAAAGAGCATTCCCGCTGACTTATGGCTTCTCTGCTCCATGAGGATAGGGAACAGCGGCGCATGGCTGGCTCTGCTGGCATTTACTGCATCATGAGTTCTCCTTCCTCCCCATGTGACATCAGCAAGGCACAGAGAGTGGCTTCTGGCAGGCAGGTGAGGGGCTAAGGGCAGGGATAGCGTGCTGGCAGCTCAGACCCATGTGAGGGTCTGGTGGCTCCAGCAGCACTGTGAGAAGCAGCTGCTCCCACACAGGGAAGCTGTGTGGTTATGGTTATCAGCTGTTATGGTTATCAGAGCCACCTTGCACTGAGGAAAAGGTGGTGGCCAGCTGTGAAATGGCCCTTGTCTCATATGTGTTACTCTCCATCCTTCCCAGTCAGTGCTTGATCCTTCCAAAGCTTGCAAGGCTGAAATGGCTGTCAGGGTCCTCTGCCACCACCAAGGGTGGCCCCACGTTTGTGGCCCACTCTGCTCTCAGCAGTGGGGTAGCCACATTCACCCCCGTGGCTCTGGCACCAGCTGTGCAGCACACTCAAGGCCATGGGGCTGCAGAACTGACCCACCACGGCAGTAGATAAGGCTGGGAGAAGCCCAGAGCAGCAGAGCACAGCCAGGGCTATGCAGGGTGGCACAGTGAGCCCTGCTCCTCTCAACCCTTGGGGACACTACTGTCTCCATGCCAGGGAGAATGTGCTGAGGCAGGACAGTCCCTGCCTGTTGAAATGAGACTCACTGGTTCCCCTTGAGGTCTCCCCTAACCAGCTTCATGGCTGCTGCTGTCACAAACCATTCTGAATATTCCACAGAGGCTTTTTTCCCCCAGGGCCATTCTCTTTTGTTGCCTCTCTCCACATTTCTACTCCACACTAAGCCAGCTCTGGGAAGTCTGCCCTGACCCACGCCAGTGCAGCAAGTGTGGGGGAGTGGGCAGAAGTGGGGTACCCTGCTCTGTTCTTAGCAGCACCTCAGCCTCTTCTCTGCACTCTGTGTCTCACTGGCCAAGTGCCTTCTGCTTCTGTGCCTCGGTTTCCTCATTCTTGCAGGGGCCGTGATAGTAACATTCCTGAAGTGCATTGGGAGCAAAGGGAAATGCCACATGCCATCTCTGTCCCTAGTGTGATGGTCAATGGGCTGTGGTGGCCTCCTAAAGCCCCTTTGCCCAGGGAGGTCCCTCTCCACCTCTCAGCACTTTAAATAGATGTGATGCAGCTCTTGGCTAAACAAATTTTCTCCACGGCTCTGTTCTTTCCTACTCAGAATTCAGAGAACATCATTTTGGTAACCAAGGTATTTGCATAATCAGTATTTTGTGGTAATTGCTCCCTTTCAGAAGAGGTGCTTATCATCCCATCGGGTTTTGAGGAGCCTGAGCTATCTTTGAGGCCAGGCAGGGAGGTGGTTTCCAAAGGGGAATGGCTGAGCTGCTGCCCTGTGGTTTGGGGTTTGGGCTCAGGAGAGCCTTTTGCCCATTGCTTCTGCACCATCAGGGATCTGCTGCAAGTCCCTTCCTCCCCCTGTGCCTCAGTTTCCCCTGAATCCCAAAGTCTCTGAGCAGGGAGGGAGGAGATGCCTCCATGCAGTGGGACTCAGGATCTCCATCTCTGCAGGAGCTGCCTTCCCAGGGCTGCTCCTTCTCTCCCTGATGCCGCGGCATGGAAAAGCAGCCTTTGGGAATCGCTTTGCAGTGCTTTAGCAGCTACCAGCCCAGTGGAGCAGGGAGGGAGGCGTGGGGCTGTCACCCATCTGCAGGAGTTGCCTCTCCATGGGGAGACCCTGGCTCTCTGCCCATGTCACCGTCACTGCAGCTCTCGGAGGGCGAGTGGTAGCCAGTGCCTGGCGTGCCAGCGAGCCACCCTCACCCGCCCGGCAGCGTGACTCACTCCCTGAGTGGCAGCTCCCACTCGGCAGCGTTTCCAAGGAGCCCAGGGGATGTCTCCCCATGGCAGCGGCTGGAATGGGGAACCCAGGACCCCGATTTTGGGGCTGGGCAGGCTGTGAGAGCTCTCCCTGCCAAGGAGAGCCGGGAAGCAGCCAGCTGGGACAGGAGCTTGGGTGGCGAACTGGGCAGCCTGCACTGGAGCAAAAAGCAGCAAAACTTGGTCTTTCCCAGCACTGGCAAGGTTGGAAAGGCTGTGAGGGGGGCAGCTGCTGGCCGGCTGGGATGTGGCAGTGAGCAAGGGAAATGCCCAGCTCTGAGGGCTCAGCCAGCCACAGTCCTGGAGGAGAGGCAGGCAGCCAGCTCTCTGCAGGCTCGCAAGCTGCCTCAGCTTTGCTGCCATTCAGCCTCTTCTGCTCTTCAATACTTCTGTTTTGCTCTTGCAAAGCCCAGGTGTGCTGTCCACAGGTCCTGGGGTGCCTGTGGGTGTGGGACAGGCAGCGATGCAGGAACCAGCCTGGCCCGTGGTGCAAAGGTTAAACCATCCCTGTGCTCCCTGACTGCAGGAGGAAAAACAGCGTGTCCTGTTCCTGCACCTGGGCAGCATTGGTGCTGCCTGACCTGACTGCTAAGCAGGGCCTGAGGTTCCTTGCAGCGCTGATCTCAGTGCTCACCCAGCCACGCCATCCCCCTTCCCTCCCGGGGTGGAAGCAGGACACTGCGTCTGTGCCTGGTCCCCTGCACCAGCATTGTCCCCGGTGTGGCTCTGCCATGCAAAGCCAGCTCCTCTCCTGCCTGCTCCATCCTCCATGCCTTGCTTCTGTGCTGCCATCAGCCACATAGCAGAGGCTGCTCCTGCCCGAGCACCGACCGTTTCCCCAGCTGTATTAATTCTCTATTTATCTATGTAAAATTTCATGTCATTCATCGTCCTAAAAGGCTGGCAGGTAATTCTGTAATTACCACTCCTCCTATGATGCTGGCCTCTCTTCTCTCCCTGCTGGTTCGATACCCTCTTCAAGTTTAATCTGCTGGGAATTTACATTGTCTTTTCAATCCCCAGGGAACGGTGCTGCTAAATCCAAGTCCCAGTGCTGGCCTTTTTGAGAAGCCCTTCATTCCCTTTCCGATTAGCAGAGTGCCCAAATAACAGCCCCTCGTGGCTCCTCTCCTGGTCCTTCTCCCCACAGAAGTGCTCAGGGGCTGGCTGTGCAAAGCTTGGATATGATGGAATCCATGCCTTCTTCCCAGGCAATCCAGCCTGGTGGTGCTGGGATGTGTCAGCCCTGTTTGCCCCACACCCTGCAGACCCCCTTTGATTCCTTCCAGGGCTAGGGAAGGCTTCAAAGTGCTTTGCACGCAACACTTTGCCTCAGAGACTCCACAGACCCCATGGAGGTTTCTCAATGCAGCCCCCCGGCCATGTCATGAGCAGGGTGGGTGGTGGGAAGGGGGGAGGCTCCACTGGAGCATCTCCCAGGCTTGGGGTCTCGGTGGCAGAGAGCATGTTCCAAGGGTCCTTTCTTCTGGCGAGGCAGAGGATGCTTTGAAGCACTTCAATGCTCAGTTGGTTTTTGTGCTTTGCTTTTTTTATTTTTTCCCCTTTAATGGGAATTGTATTCTGGGCATGGAGCAGCTGGTAATTCTTCTGGCTGCTGCTGCATCACCTTTGAGCAACTCTCGTGAGACTCCTCTTTTCACCGGCTGTACAGAGAACTTGAGCAGAGGAGCCTTGGGTCTGTTCCTGCTGTAGCCCTACTGATGAGAGAGACATTTCTGAGAAGACATTAGATACTTGGTCCTGCCTGGGGTGGGAACACAGGGAAGGGACCTTGCGAGTTCTGTCCCCACCCCATTAGCTGGGGGGGGTTCACACAGGAGTCTGTACAATCCTGGCCAGCAAAGCACAGTGTGCACCCCACTGATGTGTAACAGCAATAAAATGCTGATTTTTTTTTTGTCTGTGTGTTTTTGTTTGTTTTTTTGTTCTGTTTTTGTTTTTTAAAAGTGCTTTCCTTAGTCAGAATCCTCTAATTCCAGAGGGGAACCAGGCCTGAGCCAGGGGAGGGAAGAGAGTGTTCCCCAGGGAGTGGAGGCTTTTCCAGAGCTGTGTTCCTCCAGGAAGGAAGGAAGGCTGTGGGATGCTGGATGCTCCAGTCTCAGCCCCCATCCCTTGGCTCTGTAAGAGAAAGGTGCTGGGCTCTGCTTTGTTTCAGCTCTTCCGAGAAGATCTTTTTCAGGGAACGCCTTCCCCTGCTCTCTGTTCAGACAGGATAAGAGCCAGGTTAGATATTTTGTGCTGATGCTGGTACTAATGACTTGCCTGTGTTTACCTGCCCCTGGCAGTATTCCTGCAAATGAGGTGTCAGCAGGGATGCTGGCATGTGTGGGTTTTACAGGACCAATAAAGCAGGGCTGAGGCGTGTGGTCAGGAGGAATCATGCTGGCATCCAGCCAGAGGCACGTGGGGAAGTTGGAGTTGACAGTGTCTCATCACTTTCTCCTTCACCTGGCGCTTGTTCAGCAGAGGGTCCTTGTGGAAATGTGAGCACCAGGTGTGCCAAGCACGGCTCCTGCCGGCCCCTCTGCTGATGAGGAGGCACTTTGTTACCCAAGTTCCAGCACAGGCTGCTTTCCCAGGAATTGCCCTGCTTGTCATGGAGAACAAAGGTGCACAGCACCTGTGGGCTCGCAGACCCTGTGGGATTTGGCTGCAGAGCCCCTCGGAGGAGCAGAAAAGTCTCTGATCTCCCCATCCTGCACGGGCTGGTAATGATGCCCCCAGGCACTGAGGGGAGTGGGAAACACATTTCCATCGCCAACACCGTGTCTCTGTCTCAGTGGACCCAGGCATTATTTGGAAACTGCCCCTAGACCCTGAGCTTCATATTTCCTGGAGCCTCCAATGTATCCTGGCCACTCTGTCTGCAGCAGCAGGATTGATGGGGCTGTATAAATGTGACCAGAGACTTGGAAGCGTCTCATGTCTATCCTGTGAATTTGTGGTACCACCTGTCATTCCCAAAATGCTGCTGGGTAATCCATCCCCAGTGTGTGCACAGGCTGGCACAGAGCTGTAGCTCCAGGAGATCTGCTCCTCCTTCCACTGGTACTGGCATCAGGATTTGCAGATGCTCTTGGTCAGAGGGCTTTGTCTCTACTCCCTTTTAATTGCAACGAGGATAATTGGTTTTGTGGTTGAGCAGGGGGAGTCCAGGAGCTCTCCTTCCTCCACAGCACCCATGCAGCTCTCTGCCAGCAAGCTGAGTGCTGAGAGGTTGCCAGGGCATCCCATGTGGGAGTTGAAATCCTTCCCATTCCTTGCCCTGGGACCCCCCCAGGTTTCCCTGATTGATGTCCATCCTAGCCCCAGGATGGAGCTTGCAGTTCCTGTCTACCCATGACAACGAGCTGCTGGCAGCCAGGAGGAATGAAGGACCAAGTGGCTCATCTGCTGAGAGCATTTGATTGATGTTGTTACCATTTTGATTACCTTTTTTATAGGCTAACAGAAGGATTTTAATATGAACAGTGAAGCAGGAAATGGGGGAAGCTGTGCCTGGAGCTTGATGAGGAGGCAGCAAGGGCTGGTGGCTCCTTGTCCACATCCCTGGGAGGTGATTTTGGTGCTGTCAGCCAAACTAAGAGTGTCAGGTAGAGGCGTTCCTGGCCTGGTCTTACAGGAACTGCAGCTGCCTCTTGTGTTATTTACAACCCAGCTGGTGCCCGAGCAGCTTAACCCCAGCTCACAGCTGCCCAGAGCCAGGCATTGCCTCACAGCATCCATCTGAGCCGGCGAAGGAAGGGGCAGCAAGCTCTGAAGCCAAGTTCAGCTCTCTCTGCCTCTTCTTGTGACTCAGGACAAAGTCATCTGACATGTTCCCACCAAGGGCTATGAATTGTCATTCTCCCAAAGTGCCAAGGTGACAGCTGTGGAGACCACGGGCGGTGGTTTCGCGTGCAGATGAGGAGCAGTGTCGGTCCTGGCACTGCAATGATCTCTGGATGTGGATGTTGTGCTGTGAAGGGTGGGTGAGGGAGCAGCTGCCGCTGTGCTGTCTGGGCCACCTCTCCTCTGGGGCTCTACCAGTGCCCAGCAGAGGGTTCAACCTACCCCAAAATGGATTTACTTCAGTGTTTCTTGGTGAAGGCGAAGTAGTGGTGCTGTAGACAGATCTGTTTGCTTTGCTCTCCAGCGGCTCAAGGGCACAGGCCAGGGCTGGTAGCACATGGCAAGGGAGGGGATGGCCATGGGGAGCTGTGCTGTGTCCCATGGGACCTGGCCAGCCCCACCAGCACTGCCATGGGGAGGTGTCTTGCCCCATGCCAAGCTCTCTATGCCACCAGCAGCTCCCTGACTGGGGATGGTTCCTGGAGGGCTGTTGCAGTGTGGGTGTGAGCTGGGCTGGGGCTGTAACACGGTGCCTCCATCTCCATCCTTCCCCCTGTGCCTGCCCCAGCTCCTGGTGCTTGAGTGGCAGCCAGGTGGTTGTTTCAGCCTGATCCCATCAGTCTGTGATGGTCTGCAAAGCAGGAGAAGATATGCAAGGGGCCAGGTGACCAAAGCAGTGGCCGGCACCCCTTGGCCAGGGACTGCCCAGAGAGGTGACAGAGGAGAGGCAGCACTTGCACAGCTCCAGCTCTGAGTGCTGTGGCATTGCAGGGGTGCCACAGCCCCGTGGCAGTGTGGGTTGCAGGGTGTTGTGCAGGAATGTGTTGCAGCTAATGCTGTGTGACAGTTTGACATGTCCTCCCGGGACAGCCAGAGCTGACATGCCATCTTCAGAGCTGTCACTCTGGCTGCTACACCACGGCGTTCACTGTAAACAGGCGGCGTGGGGAACACTTTCCCCGGTGTGTGAGGAGAGAGAAGGGCTCTGGTTTCATTTGCATGTCCTCAGAAGATCGTCAGCTCCATGTCAGCTGGCACTGGGATGTATCCTCCGGAGAGATGGAGCCAGCTGGGCTGAGGGCAGAGAGGAGGGGGAGGTCTGACATCCCTCTCATCGAAGGAGGTGATGCTGAGCACCTGCCTTAAAAGATTCTGGCACAAGCAGAGCATGGCCTGCCAGCCCCAGCGAGGGGTTTCACACCCACCCCGGCAAGCTATGGCTGCCACAATGTATGGTGCTCACAGTGCCTTGCCTGGGGAGCCAAGGGGATGGCACAGGCTCCTGGGGGCTGGGGTAGCCACGGACCCTTGCGGATGCTCAGAGAAGGTGCTTGAGGCAGCTCCTGCCCAGCCTCACAGTTAAACCTGGAGCTGGATGTGGTATTTCACAAGTAAAGTGCAGGAGCTGGAGGACACGAGTCTGTCTTTCTCAATCCCCTGTACTTCACCCAGGTTGTGAACAGTGTCCTGTATGGACCACTGTCCCCCTGGCAGGAATTCCGGGGCACAAGGTGCCCGCACAGACCAACCCTGAGGGATGTTTGTGATCCCGTACCTCCCATTTCTCTGCTCTGCCTGCTGCCTTTGGTGCTGTTCAAGAACATTGAGGCTCATCGTGCTGAAACCCTTTCTCTCTCAGAGGGAACCAAACATGGCACACGCACAGGGGAGCAGAATTACCGGTGTGTCTGGAGAGGCAGGGAGCTGGAACCAGACAGGCTCTGACAGCTGCTTTCAGGAGGTCTGTGAGAGACCAAGCAGCGTGTCAGCCACGCACAACTTGTCCTGCACAGCAGCAGCCCCCGTTTTGCCTGGCTGCCCTTTGGCACGATCAGCCTGTTCAGGTACCAGGAGCTGCCTGGCTTTACCTGTCCTGGCTGTGAAATGCATTTGGGGCGTGTGCTGGGGTGGCAGCCATGGGCTGCTTCCTCGTGGGATGAGCAGTGGGGACGTGCCAGTCCTGGCAGTGGGACAGGGAAGCAGCATGTGTTTCCAGGCTGAGTCATGCTAAGGATTGTGTCTTGTTCCTTGTTACGAGTCCAGTTGCAATATTCACTTGGCAGAACCAGCTCATCCGCCCTCTCTCCCCAATTGTGTGTCTGTCCGTCCATCCCTCCCACCTCCTTCACATAACAGCAGAGTAGCACTTGTAGGGGAAAAAAAATAAAAACTAAATTCTCTTCCTGGAAGATTTGGGTTGCTCTGCAGGGCTGTAAGGTCAGGGCAGCAAACCCTGGTGCTTGCTATGCAAAGCACGGAGCCGTTGTGCCGGGCAAGCAGGTACTCACTCAGCTGCAGCTGCCAGGGTTGGCTTTGCATGGGGTGGGGACTTGCGTCCATGGGAGGGGGGAAATGATGCCACCAGGGCCAGAAGGGGGTGGCAGGCAAATGGGAGATCAAGACACACAGCTCCTGACTTGCTGTCCCCTGTGCCAGCCAGGCAGTGGGAGCTGCAGAGGGGGACAGGGCGCCTGCACTGCTCTGTCCCCCCTCACTGAGCTGCCTCTGCTCAGCTGCTCTGTGTCTAGGTTATTTTAGCTTTGATTCAGCTCTGAAATTGCCTTGGCTGAGACTCTGTCTCTATTGTTTTCAGTCTGCAGAAGCATCATTGAACGTGTCAAAAAGATAAATTGGAGAAAAGGAGAGGGGAAAAAAAAGAAAGAGTGCAGTGCAGTTGGTGAGGAGAGCCATGCTGGTTGTGGTTCCCCAGAGCAGCTGGCTGCTCCAAGCCCACGCTCCCTTTCCAGAGGCAGCTCCTTGCAGCTCTGTCCCCTTCCCTGCAGGGCTGAGACACCCTTCCAGACATCCTCCTTACCTTCTGCCAGAGGGCTTTTCTCCCTTGGCAAAGCTCATTTAGGCTCGTTTAGGCTTAGCATCTGCCCTGCATAAGCCTTGTCTGGGAGCAACGTGAGCACAGTCTCCAGGACCTGCTCTCTGTCTCTGCCCTGGCTGGGGCTGAGACACTGAGTCCAGCCTGGTGGATCAGCCAGAGCACCACAGCAGGGCTCTGGAGATGAACAGAAGAGATGTAGGATGGACAGCAAGAGGGGTCCTGGGTTTGAGCAGGGGCTCAGAGCAGACCTTGTATGTCCCCAGGGGTTTCACTCACTGGTGGGTTTGTGCACACCTTGGGGTCCAGCGCAAAAACAGCTGGTCCAGGGTCCACAGAGCTGGGGAAGGTCTGTGCAGCACTGACCAGTCTGATGGGTCAGCTTGGGCTCCAGCCCCGGCTCTCTCAGGAGGGGGCCCCTCTCCCAAAGTTTTGAAGAGGGTTCAGGCTTCTGCATCCCTGGAAGGATCAAGCCTGAGGGATGATGTTTGGGGTCTGTTTGGGGTATCAGTGGGTGCTGGAGGACATGGTGCTGACCAAGGGCTCCTGGAGTGGGCTCTGGGGCTGTGGCATTGAACAGCATGGGGTGGCTTGCTTTCTAACACCTTCATAATTGCTAATTACCTCCGGGAGGAGGAGGAGGCACCCGGGAAAGGAGCTGGCAGTGAGTTATGGGAGGTTACAGGAGTGGTTGTTGCTGCTGCTGAGGACGCTGGGGCAAATGAATAACCTGTTAAATAAAATGTCAGCCAGGAACGGATGGGAACTGGCATTGCTTTTTCCGCTTGCACTTTACAAAATGAATCTCCCTGTGCGTGGTTGATTTGCTTATTCAAAACAGGCCATGGTGGAGGGGCTCTCCTGCTGAACCCGCTGACACCAAGGGCTAAATTGTGTATATTCTGTTATCCAAATGTTCCTCTGAATGGCTGCAGTGATCTAAGGGCATAATCCATTGCCAGTGGAGAGGGGTTTTCAGAGCCTAACCCCCTTTGTTTCTGGAAATGATGAGAATGTGAGAAATTAAGCTGAGAAATTGCCATGGAGCTCCAAGCTGTGTCCGGTGCTGGGGCAGGTGAAATCATTCCCTGTCCCAGTTGCCTTTCACACCTGAAATGGGGAAGATCGGTCTTTGTGAAAACTCCAGGAGGCAAATACTGAGTGGGTTCTATTAGATAAGGCTGGTTTCAAATGGAAACTGATTTGCATGGGCTGATTAAGCTCATTACTCCAGCAGGAACTCAGAAAATCATCAGATCCCTATGCAGCAGCAGTGCTGAGGTCTGCGATGACGCTTGGTGTGCAGCACTCGCCAGCACTGCTGTGCCTTCAGCAGCATCTCCTGGGAGTGCACAGGACAGGGCTGGTGGTCATCTGGTACCGGCACAGCCTGAGCTGCTGCTCCCCCTCACCTGAGAAGGGAGGTGAACTCATGACACCAATATTTATAAATGATTTTGCCTGTTTAGAAACCTGTCGGAGTGTTTCTCTCTGTTACGGGTGCTTTCAAAGCACCGTGGTGCATGCAGTGCTGCAGCCCCACAGAGCAGGGGGGCTTTGTGCCAGTGGGGGACC
Organism: Pardalotus punctatus; assembly: GCA_013400915.1. Taxonomy (NCBI): domain Eukaryota; kingdom Metazoa; phylum Chordata; class Aves; order Passeriformes; family Pardalotidae; genus Pardalotus; species Pardalotus punctatus. The sequence goes on from VZTX01006783.1 coordinate 59,565, forward strand.
AGCAGGGAGTTGTGCCATGGGCAGGTGGTCCCCTGGACCTTCCCCTGGGGACAGTTTGTTCATACATCCCACAGAGACCCAGGTGATTGTGTCCTGTGGGGCACCATGTGTGTGTGCATCCCACGGGGACCTTGGGGTGTGTGAGTCAGATTGTGCTGCGGCAGGAGCAGCTCTGTGTCCCCAAGTGTCTTTCAAACTGAGAGACTAGGTTTAGATTGGATATTAGGAAATAATTCTTCATGTGAGGGTGGTGATGTCATGGCACAGGTTGCCCAGAGAAGCTGTGGCTGCTCTATCTCTGGCAATGTCCAAGGCGAGGTTGGAACTGGATGATCTTTGATGTCCCTTCCAACCCAGGCCATTCTGTGATTCTATTCCTGCAGCGTTTCCCCAGGTGAGCACCCTGTGTTGTGCTGTGAGTGAGGAGTCCCAGGGCTGAACACAAACAGGTGCCGTCTCCAAGGCTGCTGCTGCTGCTTCGGTGCAATATTTGTACACCCACGTGTTGAACATGGAGTGCACGTGGGCAGGTGTGCCTCTAAATATATATACCTGGGAAATACACTGCACTCACGAGTACGCTGCTGTTTGCAGAGTCCCCTCCTCGCCCTGCACCCCCAGGGCCAGCCTGGCACAGGCAGCAGAGCTGGGGGCTGATTATGAAGAGATTATAAAGAGGTATAAACCAAGCCTCTCTGCTAAAAAGGCCAGCAGCCCCAGGCTGGAAGCATCACAAACAAAGGCTCCTCTGCTCCTGTGCATTCTCTTTTTTTAATGTTTTTGTCTTTATCTTGCATCAGCTCAAGAGCTTTACGAAGCCCTGGAGCATGGAGAGGGATCCTAGAAAAGGCAGGGGTGGAGGGGGACTCTGAGGCTGTGTTTGTCACCTCCCGTAAGCAGGTTCCTGTGTATGTCTTGTCAAGGCTGGTGACAAGTATTGGAGGCTTGATGGGACAGTCCCTGCTGCCACGCAGGCAAGCTTGAGTGCCCGTTCTGTCCTAGCTTGGGGGATCATCTCAGCAATGTTGTGCTGCCACAAATGCTCCAGTGTTTGCCACCGCTATGTCAAGGCAAGCTCTCGCCCTGGACAGGCTGGCAGGGCAGGGCTGTGGGTTGCTGGAGCTGCTGGGTGAGCTCTCTGAGTCCAACTCACGCTCCCTCTGCACCTGGGGGCTGTCACGGAGCCGTCTGGGCTGGGGATGCTGTTATCTTTCCTGCTGTCCTGCCTCCTCTGGCTTTCCTTCCCTCAGGTCCCTTCCCTGCCCTGCTCTGCACTGTGCTGGGTGGAGATAGGAGTCCAAGTCATCCACTGAGGAAATTGCTCGCTGTAAATCCACAGTGAAAGTCCTGCAATTCCTGAAGGCCCAGAGGAAAGTGCTTGATTGGATTTTCAAGCCTCTCTGCCAGCTGTGGGAGAGGAGGGCTGACAGCCTCCCTGAATCTTCCTCACTGATGCCTGGGAGGGGATGCAGGCTGTGCCTTCTTGCTAATGGAATGTAAAGGATGTGTAAATCTCCTGCCTTATTTAACTCCCCCCTGAACTTTATATGCAGCGATAAATTTCTCCTCCTGCAAATCTGCTGGAGCAAGGTGGGCCTCGGGTGCCTGGTGCCCACGCAGGTGTGGGGGGAGCCATTCTCCTGCTGCTGGAGAGGAGCTGCTGAGCCATGCAGCAGCCAGACCCTGTCCCTGAGGAGCACGAGGCTCTGGGGACACGCTGTGTGCACTTGGGGGTTCTTGCAGGAGAGGCTTAATTTGGGTTCAAGCCGCCTGTGCCAGCATGAGAGGTGCAGGAGCACCTGGGGTTGGTGTAATCGCCCTCCTCCCCACCGGGCCAAGGGTGTTTGCCTCCAGTACCACTAGAAAGCAAAGTTAATAAAACACAGAGGTCTCCTGAGTTAAAAGTGTAGCAGGAATGGACAGGCAGAGAGTGACCAGGCTGTGGTGGGGAACTGCTGTCACTCCAAGCCCCCACCATGCAGCTGAGCATCACACAAATAATGGAGAAAAATGCTGCAGATTTTATTCTATTGCTCCTTATCTCTGATTAATCCTCTTATGTGTTCATCTCATTTTATCCCAGTGTTGACTGTCTGTTTATTGTATTCCTACAGTCCTCACAAAGACAAAAATCCCTCCGAGTCTTGCCAGGCTGGGCAAGGAGGAGCTCCTGCCTGCTGGCACCAGTGGAGCACCACAGAGGAGAGGACCAAGGCACCATGCCCGTGGTCACCACAGCAGATGGTGGAAGAGGAGGGGCTGGAAACCAGTTTCTCCCAGGCCCTAGATTAGTGCCCAGCTGTTTGGGCATCCTCAAGTGTAAGGAAAGATACCCTAAAAAAAATTGTCCCATGGTGTGGCTTTGCAGCCTGTGCTCAGGGCATGTTCTCAATGCACTAGAGAGGAGACAGGATTTCCCTTTCACATCCCTCTCTCATTGCAGACAGATTTGTCAGAGCCCTGCAAGGGAAGCCCTGCCTGTCTCAAGTCCCTCTTCTCCGGCCCAGGCTCTCCAGCTCTGCTCAGTTCTGCCAGCAGCCCCGTGGTTCTCTGCCTGCTGCTGGGTGAGTCAGGAGCACGAGTGTTCTGGGTCTCACTCTGTTGCTGAAGGATTTTCCTTTGATCCTCTTCTCCAGCTGGGGAGAACAAAAATCCCTTAAACAGCCAAAAATCACAGGGAAGATTGGAGGAGAAAATTTTTACCTGAGTGGGAGCCCCTGGTTAAAACAATTTGGTGGAGGAGGAGGATGGTGTTTATAATAGCATAAAACAATTTGGAGAAGAAGAATGCTGCTTGTAACATGGTGGAAACCTGCACAAATGGGAGAACCCACAGCCTTCGGGGGGCATTCAGACAGATTCCACAGCACCCCAGCCTGTCCCCAATTGTGCAGGCATGTGTGAGTGAAGAACCAGGAGGTTGTCATCATCTCACACTCAACATCCTTCACTCCTGTAGGTACCCAGTGTTCTGTGGCACCACTGCTGTGTGCCTCTCCTGGAGCCCGAGGGCTTCCTGAAGGTATCCAGTGGCACACTTGGGCACGTACAGCTGGGATCCCGTCTCTGCCACACTCACGTGCACCTCGGGCAGCCCACACACATAAAATGTGCCAGCAAGGTGGGCTCAGGTCCCCTCTCCTGCTGCATATTGAGGGAGAGAGATCATCTCAGTCAGACAACTCTTGGTGCAAATTCTCCCAGGATCTGGCAAGCTATAGCATGGGAACTGTGGAGGCCTCTGGCTTTAGTAGCTGGAAATTGCTTTTCAAACCCAGTTGAATCTCCAGCCTCCCCAGCATCCTGTGGCAGTGAGCTCCTGGGATTAATTGGCTTTTGTGTGGCAAAGTGATGCCTTTTCTATGTGACAAACCTCCTTCCAGAGGTGCCCTCCAGTTCTCATGCAGTGCCAGCTCCCTGCACAGTGTCAGGCTGGTTTCAGGGACCATCATGGTCCCTCTTCTCCTTTCTAGCCTGGAGATCCCAGGTCGTAGCTGGGAAAGGCAACGTCTGCGAGTGTTTGCCTGTGCAAGGTGGGATACAGACTGAGCTTCAGATTCTTGGTGGTGCCTCTGGTGTCTCACAGGGCTTGTGTTGGGACAGTCTCTCCCTGTGCAGAAGCTGTTTCTTCTGGTGACCTGAGCATGGCTGGGGGTTGTGGTGACACACAGGGTCTTTGCTAGCCATGCTTACACTGCATTTTCTGTAACAGGCATCATTACTTTGAGAATTTTTGTGCCCCTCTTGCTCCCAGCACCTTGTTGAGCTGGCTCCACTCCTTGCCAGGGGGCAATAAGCCTATCTCTGCCACCCCCAGGATATCACAGCTCCTGGGATTTCCAACTAGCCTCCAACCTTCCTGGTCCCTCTGCCTTGTGTTTATCTCTAGGTGAGATGCCAGGACCATTTAAAAAGCTGCAGGCTGAGCAGCAGAAGGCTGCAGCTGCCGCCTGGAGCCAGGCTGCGGCTGCTGCTTCGTTATTTACAGCTGCCATTGGCCGCTCCCAAGCTTCTCCAGCAGCTCTGCTGGACACTGCTCACTGTCTGCTTGTCCCTGCACTGAAAGCCAGGGGTTTTTGTGCCCTCAAACGGGTGCCATCTGGCACCCTACCTTTGTACCAGCAGCATATCCAGCTCACCTGCCAGCTCAGGACAGAGCCAGCGCCAGCAGCAGAGCTAACCCCTTTGAGGAGCTCTGCTGATTTTAAACTGCTTCCCAATATTGACAGCAAATCCAAGCTGGAGCATAGGGGGTAAAGTCATGGGCCATATGGCAGAGCCGTACGCAGGCTGTCTTCTCCAGGCTGCAGCCATGAAGGACTTCAGCCGTGAAGGCTATGGTTATTCTGCTGCCTTTAGTGTTGGTCTCAGCCAGGCTGGCACCCCTCAGTCCAGCTCTCCTCGCTTCAGTCAGCTGTTAAACACTGCCAAAGCAGGGCCAGCATGACCAGGCTGTCAGGCTCTGTGTGTGACCGAGCAGCTCCTCAGTGCTCTGGAAGTACAGCATCTGTTTGCCCATGCTGGGGGTGTCTGACACGTTAACGTGGGCCAAGTGACATCTTCCAAGGTCACCAGATGCCTACTGGGTGCAGATGCAGGGCTGATGGAGCAGAGATGCACATCGTGGTGGATCCTGTGCCAGCCAGCTCTGCCTGCTCTGCTTTTGTCCCCACTGCTGGTCCCCAAGCGCCCTTGCAGCCCCATGGCTCCATCTGAGATGGAGACTGGGGTGTGAGGCTTCAGCTGCCATATGTTCCCCATAAAAACACTTCTTGGCCCGTTCCCCGGCGTTTCCTGCCACTGCCACACGTGCTCAGGATCCCACATGCCTCACAAGCCGTTCTCCAACTGCAGCCTGGCAGATGGAGGAGCTGGGCATGGTTTTGCAGTAGGAGAGGCAGGAATCCACAGGCTCTGTTTGTTCTTGGGTTGTTCACGGCAGCAGAGGAAGAGGGAGGAGAGTGGGCACCCACTCCTGCAAACTGCCCCTCTGCAGAAGGGGTAAGATCTTCCGATACCCACTCCCCATCCCAGAGCTCAGCTGTGAGCCCTTCTTCAGCTGCAGGAAGTGTTTTTACCTGTTTGAAGGCAGCTGGAAATGGTATGAGTGTCCTAGGTAGATGGAGACCATCGTTCCTCCCAGGCACGTGGTACTGGTTTATTTTGGTGGCAGATGGCCAGTCAGCATTAAGAGCAAAGGCAGAAAATCAGTCCTCAGAGGGAGCAGAGATTTATTGTGGTAGGAAATTAAAAATGTATGCATCAGCTTTTGGAGTAATTCCTGTTCTTCCTTTATCTGTTTGGGGGGGATGAGGGCTCTGTGTTCAGGGAGGTCTGAAGGTGCAGGGGAAGCTGAAGGCACATCCCTTGGCAGTGTATCATGATGGGCAGTGACTGGATGGAGCTGATGTCTCTCTTAGCTTGAGTGGCAGAGTGTGACCAGATCCGTGTCAGCTCTGAGCACAGCAGATGAGTGTCCAAGCCTCAGGAGTGGGATATCTGCATGCCATTTCAGGGGAGATGCTGTGAAGAGCTGGGTGCTCTCCCACAGGGGTACATCTGTGGTGGGCTCCAGCTGCTGCTGGGTACAGAGGGGTTTCTCCTGATGAGCCCTTTTCCTTGGTGCTGAGCTGTTTTCCAGTGACTTCATGCCAACGTGGCATTGTGCCATGGTGGTCCCTAAGGACAAGAGGGATGCAGAGAAGGCTCTTGGGTAAGGGTGGGCAGCAGGCACGTAAGGACACAGGTGGGCTGGGGACATGAACATAAATGGCCATCTGCTCACTGCAGTGGGATGGGGTCAGTGCTGGTCTGTACCCACCAAGGGCATGGCAGGTGTTTCCCAAGCAGTGAGTCCCCAGGTGAGGCTGGGTTTGGGTGCTGCTGGTGGCACAGAGCTGTTGAGCTCCAGGGTTTGTTCACAGCCTCAGTCTCCTGCTGCAAGAGTGAGGCTGAGGGCTTTGAAGCCCAGCACAGCTCTCTGCTCAGAAATTAAAAGAGGAAACAAAAAAAAAGCAGATTCTGGGGAAGCGATGGCTCCTGGGGTGCAGCCAATTACCGGTGTTAGAGAGATAGTTACCTTACCCACTGCTGCTGCTGGTTTTCTCTGCCCTCTTGCTCTGGTCCAGGGTGAGTACACGTTATTCTCCGAGCCCAGCGTGGGAGAGCTGCTGCAGGAAGGGCATTCAGAGCCTCAGCCTGGAGAAGGCATGTTGTACCTGCATATTACTGCTTCTCCAGGAGTGGATAAGTCCTGCTTACTCGTCCTCTTTTATTTAATTTCCTGGTAATGCTTCTACAGCGTCAAAATCTTATCAGGAGAGGAGCAGCTTAAGAGCCCGGTAAAGGAGTTTTTATTGTCAATATCCATCTCTTTATTCCCCTCTTCCCTTTGACGCTGGATGGCAGGCTGGTCGTGGCTGAAGTGAGGTGTGCTTTCTTTTCCTTTTGTCTGTTAAAGCAGCAGAGATTTCCCTGCTAACCAATTCTGATGGTAATTCAGCTGCGTGAGAGGCTGCTGTCCCCGGTCCCTGGGCAGTCACTGTGGCTCAGCCACTGGTTCTGTGGGGAGGAGCAAGGGTGACACCGACTCCCAGTTTGCACACAGAAGGACAAACCTGGGGACACAACAGCTCTGTCTGAGCAGCTCTGGTGTGGGACTCGCCATCCACTTTGCTGTGACTTGGTGAGCAAACCCCTGCCTCTGTTTCCCCAGAATCACACTGAGCTCAGGCACTGAGGCATCCCAGTGCTTCGAGCCCGTTCATCCTCATGTTCATCTGCTGTGGGGGCTTGTGCATGGGGGGCTGGAATTGCTATGGGCAGCAGAGGTGGGATGAAAGGAGGAGTGTCCCCTGGAAAGCCAGCAGCTCGGTGGCTGCTGTCTCGTGGCAGCCAGCTCCAACTCTGCACACGCCAGGCGTCCTCCCTGGCCATGCCAGGCATTGGAGACGCAGTGCTACATTCAGCCGCCTTTTCAGCTGCGCACAATGGCCTTGGATAACGTTTGTTTGAGAAAATTGGTTGAATCGTGTGATTCTTTTTGTTGTAGTTGTTACTGTTGTTCTTTTAAATGCTCATGGGAGTAGCAGAGCAGTTAATGAGGTGGTGCAGAGACAGTCGCTGGGGAGATGGTCTCGCCTGTACTTCCCTGCAGCTGCATTCTCCTGCTGATGGAGCTGGCTCTGCTTCTCCTGGGAGCGCTGATGGGTGCGGCATTCCCGTGCTCAGGGGGTGCCCGCACCCTCTGTTCCTCACCAGCTCCCCTCCCCAGGCCTCGCTGTTTTGCTTCTCCAGCCACAAGCTTCTGCATGAGGGAGAGGAAAGCCACAAGCACCCATCCAGCTGGGCACTGGGAACAGGGCACTGTGGAGCTGGCTGTGGTGACATCCCATCACCACAGAGCGCAGCTCACCCATGGTCAGCGTTGTATCCCTGACCCTGGGCAGGCTCACCTGGTGCTCGGAGCTCTGCTGGCTCCCACAGGAGACATGGCATCCTCCCTTAGAGGATTCTGGATTGGCACCTGGGAATCGGGCTCAGCACAGGGCTGTCATTGCTGGCAGTGATGTCCTCAAGCCCCGAGTTGTGTGTGCCAGGAGCTCCTGTCCCCTTGCAGCCCCACGTGCAGTCCCTCTTGGCTCTGCAGTGGGTGCCAAATGCGGCGCTGGGAGCGGGCAGGGGTGTCAGAAATGCAAACAGATAGCATTAGATGGATGATACATCAAATCCTAAACTGATAAGAGATGGAACGATCAGTGTGTTGTCAAAAGGCCAGGAAGGATCTCTTTTAAACAGACTAAATAGTCTGGACAGGAACAAGCAATGAGCAGCACAGAAACAACAGCACGTTCACCACTTTGTTTTTCTGGCTGGGCTCTGTGTGTTGCCATCTGCGCTGTGCTCTGTGGCCATCCCGTGGTGCTGGGATTGCTCCCCATAGCAGGCTCACAGCCCTGCTGAGCAGCCTGGAGCCATGGCTGGCATTGCTCTGGGATGCCAAGGGCAGCTTTGGCATGACCTTGCCCTAGGCTGGGTCTTCCCATCTTATGCTTGTCGCCTTCTCAAGGAGTCCCTGGGCTGGTGGTGGAGATTCAGTTATAGTACCACAGCTGAGCCTGCTTTAATCCCGGCTTTTAGACTGGCTAAACTTGTTTTCACTTATCTCTGATATTGTTCAGCTGTGTTACACAGCATGAAAAAGCCAACCCTTGAGTTTGCTGTTAAAACTGCAGAATTGCAGAGACAGCTCTGGCTGTGCTGGGGCCGCTGACCCTCACAGCACTGCATTCCCTCAGGGAATGGCCAGAGCCACACCACCAGGAGTTTATCCCACACAGACCTCCCACGTAATGAAGTGAAATGCTGGGGCAGGGGTGGTACAGTGAGGTGCTGGGAGGATGGTGTGATTTGCCCTGGTGCAGCATCTCCGTGAATGTCCCCCTTGCTGAGCTGCCAGTGCTGTGGCAGGGACAGGCAGTGAGCAGTGCTGCTCTGCACGGGAGGACAGGGCCGTGACTGTCCCAGAAAGGGACTGGGGGTGCTGGGAGCAGTGCAGGTGGAGTGGGGCTGCCCTCCAGGTCCCCGAGGGCTCGGTGTGACGGGCAGGGCTGCGTGGTGGGGCGCATTACAACCTGTCCCTGTGATTGCAGCGCAGCCATGTGATGCCGGAGGAGCGCGGTGGCGATGATATGGAATGTGGGCAGCTGCCTTCGGACACGCTCCGACAGGTGACGGTCCAGCGCCACCCCCTCTACGGATTCGGCTTTGTGGCTGGCAGCGAGAGGCCAGTGGTGGTGCGGTCAGTGGCAGCAGGTAGGGTGTGGGGGTGGTCCTGGACACAGGCACAGTGTGCCAGGAAGCACAGTGGGACCTTCCCCTGGTGGGATGCTTCCCTGGGCTCCTGCCCTCTCCTGTCCCCTCCGGTGGGCCCGCAGGGTGCCCTCCACAGCCACATACGCGGGCACTTGCTTTGGGGATGCTTGGGACCCTCCTGCTTCCCCTCCACCCCACAGCTCCGGGATGCCTGGGTTGGCCCTGACCCTCTCTCCTGGCAGGCGGCCCCTCTGAGGATAAACTCCTGCCAGGAGACCAGATCTTGGCCATCAACGATGAGGATGTGAGTGAAGCCCCCAGAGAGAGATTCATCGAGCTTGTCAGGTGAGGACAACACTTGTCCCTCATCGCCTCTGGGGAGGGGCTAATGCCGGGCTGCTGTGCCCCTACCAAAGCCTTGAGGTGTCAGTGCACACCCATGTCACCAGTGGTCACTGCTGGGGTGGGGAATTCTCAGCCTGAGCAAGGGGAGTGCCTTGGAGCAAGTACCATAGCCATTCCCAGCTGGCCAAGAAGTGGGAAAACATCCACAGCTGTATTATCAAGCACCCCAAGGAGCCTACAAAAGTCTCGGCCACCACTGGGCTGGGAAGGGTGGGATGTGCTCTCAGTAGCCGAGTGCACGTGTTGAGGTCCACCACCATAAGGTCCCATCCATCTTCATTTCTCCTTTCTGTCACAGGAAGGCCAAGGACTTCATCATCCTCACGGTCCTGCACACCCACCAGGTGAGACTGGCAGGGCTGTGGCCAGCTCCAGGGGAGCCAGAACAGGGATTAAAATCCCTTTTGAAGACTGAGGTGGGGGTCCTTGGAGACCCCAGGAAACCACTGTGGCAGCTCAGCTGATTTGTTGGACCAGTGTCGCACCACCCCAAGGCTCTTCCAAGCTGTTGGGTGTGAGAGCTGCTGCTGCCCCTTGGGGTCAGTGGGCATGCAGCCATCTCCCTGTCCTCATCACCAGGAGGGAGGGAGAGAAAATATCCCCAAACCCATACGGTTTGCTGAGGACATCATATGTCTGAAGGAGTAACCCACTGTGCCAGAGGTGTCAGGGAGGAGTCGCTGCTCGGGAGTCCCTGGGGAGCTGGGAGGGGCAGGATGCAGTAGGGCTGGAGGTGCTGCTGGCCCCGGTGGTGGTGGTGCACTGGTGCTCAGAGCCCGCGGCACTGGAGCAGACTGAACTGTCACGCCAGAGGCACCTTTTGTGCTTCACTGAGTGCTTTGATGTCGGGGAAGGAGAAAAGTGAGAGCTCCCCTGTGCTCCTCTCCAGGAAGGAGGTGCCACCACCCAGCACTGCTCTGTAAGGAGCGGGGGTGTGTGCCACACTGCAAAAAAGTTTTTTGCCTCCTGGCCTGGGATGGCCACCAGCCAGGACAGGCTGCTCAGCTGGTGCTGGCACAGTCACACACACAGCTCTGTGGCATGGCTGTCTCTGTGCTGGAGGATGTGCAGGTAGAGGCTCCCCCAGCACTGCCCAGAACATCCTGCAGGGGTGCCCAGGGTCCTGCCATCTCCCTGCAGCTGTAAATCCACATCCATTGTCTCTCCCATCCAACCGGTGCCAGTGCCTCCGAGCAAGATCTGGCTGACATCTGCTGAAGCTCAGCCTGCACAAGGTGCCAGGCACAGGTGTGCAGCCTCCCTGTCACACTGATGCTGCTGGTGTGGCTTCAGGGGCTGCCTCTCATCCTTCTGGCCATGCCTGCAGCGCTGGCTAACCACAACCAAGGGGACTTGCTTTCTACCCCCTCCCATTTCATGGTTTGCTGCCCACTCCCTGTTGTCATACTGCCTCTAGTTTCCTCTGGGCCCTGTGTCCAGCTTTCTCCACACCATGACCCCAAGGGCAGGCAGGTGATTTACCCAGTGCTCTCTTTCCAGTCTCCCAAATCTGCTTTCATCAGCGCAGCCAAGAAGGCGAAGCTAAGGTCCAACCCGGCCAAAGTCCGATTTTCAGAGCAGGTGACAGTCGGCGAGACAGACCCAGTAAGTCCTGCCCTGCCTTCCTCTGTGTTTCAGCCCCTTGAGGCATCCCCAGGCACATGGGGAGTGAGGTGGTTGGGCGCCACAGGGCTCCTCTTCCCTGATTTGGGCTCTGCAGGTGAGAGCAGTCATCTGGCCAGGGGAGCCCCACAGGGCAGATGCCCTTGGGCACAGTCAGTGTGTTGGGTCACTGCAGGGGGGACTTTCTGTGCTCCTCCCCTGTCCTTCTGACGGAGCCCCAAAAACTGCCCTTAGAAACCTGGTCTCAACTGAGTCCCCCTGGGCACCCAAGGGAGGCATCCAGGCAATGCCAGTGCTTGCCCTAGGGAATGTCTGTGGCTTCCAGCCCAATGCCAAAGGCTTTGGAGTGCCTGTATGTGGGGCAGGGTGACCAGGGCACTGCTGCATGGCCATGGAACCAGGAGGGTTCCAGCTCAGTGCTTTTATCTCTTAATCACAGAAATGTTTTATTTAAAAAAAAACAAAAAACAAACAAACAAAAAAACCCAAAAACAAAGCAAATCTGAAAAAAAAACCTTGTAAAGTGCTTAAAGCGCTTCTAGCACATTCTATTTTTAAGCAAGATCAATTAGGTAATTATCTGATTGAAACGCTTCTCACTAAATAAAATCAGCCTTCCCCCAACTTTCTGCAGAGGGGATGTGCAGGGTTGAAGGGGGGGATAGGCTTGGGGTAAGAGTCAGGAAAGGGGGATCAGCTCTGAGCCACCCCAGCCATAGCTCCCCTCTGGGACACCAGCTGGGGAGCAGGATAGTGCCAGGCATGGGCACTGGGATGTGCTGGACAGAGCAGGATGCTCTGTTCCCACTGCAGCTGCTGGGAGCTGAGGAGGTGAATCTGTCAGGCAGCTCTGAATTGCCTCAGCTCTGCGCTTCTTGACAGCTCAACAGAATGCTGGGTTTTCAGGGGAATCGTGCCTCTTGGCACAAAAGCCCAGAGCAGCAGAGGAAGACACAAATATTTCATCACTGACACTCATTCTCTCTCCCCACCCTCCCTCCGTCTCTCCGTGCCCCCCACCCTCCTCACCTCCCCCTTTCCTGGCCCCACATGCCAGGACATGTTGAAGAAAGAAGCTCTCCTCCTCATTCCCAACGTGCTGAAGGTTTTCCTGGAGAACGGGCAGATCAAATCCTTCACATTCGATGGCCGAACCACTGTGAAGGTGAGCCCCTCCACTTTCCCCTCGGCACCGTGACACTCCTCCCACCTGCCCCATCCGTTTTTCCTCTCCTGCTTCCCGTGCACGAGCACCGCAGCAGCGCTGGGCTGGCTGCAAGCACTCTGGCGTGATGGATGGCCCGTCTGCCTCCCCAGGCAGCACGCTTTGCAGCTGGCACGGATCTTTGCTGGCTCTCTCCCTCTCCTGACTTTTCTCCTTGCTGCGAGCCTGCCCTCCAGCCAGGGTGGATGCTCCTGTGAGTCCCCGTGCCAGGGGCCAGCTCCCTGCAGCCCCCCCTCAGCACCACCACGGTGTTTTCTGAGGTGCTGGGGGTCTGGCTACTGGTCACCTCCTGCTGCAAGGTCACTGGGTACCATCCCATGGCCCCTCTCACACTGCTAGGTCTCATCCTGGCACAGCCCCGATTGCCAGGGAGGGGTGGGCTCTCAGTGAGGTCCCAGCTCCCACCCTGGGAAGCAGCCAGTGCCTCTCACCCAAGCCTGTCCGTGATGTTTGCAGGACGTGATGGTGACGTTGCAGGACCGCCTGTCACTGAGACACATCGAGCACTTTGCCCTGGTCCTGGAGTATTCCAGCCCGGAGCAGAGCCACCGCTTCCTGCTGCTCCAGGACAAGCAGCCGCTGGCCCACGTAAGCTGCTGGGTGTGGGAGGGTGTTGGGATGGCCGTGGTGAGGGGCTGGGACACGCAGAGCCTCTTCTTCCCCCCACTGTGAGTTTTGGCTGGAATTGTACCATGGAGTGACACAGCCTCTCCTTGTCTCTGGCATTGTCCTGCAGGCTCAGGGGTCAAAAGGGTGGCCAAAGAGGGAGACAAGCAGGGTTTTACCCATCCCACACTGACGGTACCACGGAGATGCTCTGTGCTCCAGCCTGGGCAGCTGCAGACAGCATTCATTAACATCCTTGACTGGGAGATCCAGGAAGCTGGTGCTGCACAGGACTAGTGATAAAATTTGGATCATGGAGGAAATGTTAGCTTGAGTGGTATAAACCCTACAGCACCAGGCAAAGCTGTCTCACCAAGGAAGGCTGGGCTGTTCCCAGGATGAAAGGTGGTACATTGAGGACAGAAATCAAATATCACCCCAGAAGAGAGGGGAGGGGGTCTCCAGCCTGGGAGAGGGTGTTTCCTGGGCTCACTGCTCCTCTCTGCTCCTGCCACAGGTCGTGCAAAGAACACACTACCACGGCATGAGATGCCTCTTCCGTGTGAGCTTCTTTCCCAAGGACCCCGTGGAGCTGCTGCGCCGGGATCCTGCAGCTTTCGAGTACCTGTACATCCAGGTAGGGGACTGGGAGCTGGTGGTGCTCATGGCCCACACATCTGTCAAGGCTGGGCCCTGTGGAGGCACCCGTCTGGTGACAGGTGCCCTGTCCCTGTGGCTGTCTGAGGTCACCTCTTCTCCCTCCCGCAGAGCCGCAACGATGTGATCAGAGAGCGCTTCGGCACAGACCCCAAGCCGGAGATGCTGCTGGGGCTGGCTGCCCTCCACATCTACATCACTGTCTCAGCCACCCGCCCCAGCCAGAAAGTCTCCCTCAAGAACGTGGAGTGAGTCCTTTTCCCTGTCCCCATGCGCTTTGTGCCCCTTCCCTGTGCCCCTGTGTCAGTGGGGTGTTGTGGCATGCGGAGCATGAAATGCCTTGAGAGCCCCCCTGAGCTGGGCGGTGGCTCAGGGGCTTGGCAGCGGTGACACACAGCCACTGGTCCCACCACGGGGTGCTGTAAGGGGACACTGACTTCCAGCCACAGCAGCAGCCAGGGCTGGGGGTATTTGCTGTTAGCCCAGGAGCATTTCTATGGGAACCTGGGCTGATTTTTTGCCTGCATCCCAGGCAAAGAGAAGGCTCGGTGGCTGTGTAATCTCAACCTGTCACCAAGCTGTGCAGCCCTGCCTTAGCCCTCCTGCAGCTCCTGGGGGACCTGAACCCATAGCCAGCCCATCTGTGCAGGTTGGCCTTGCCCAGCCAACACAAGGAGGAAGGAGGGTGGTGTCATCCTGGGAGGACCCCAAAAGAGGTTTGGGAGTTTGTCCTGCATCCCCTAAGCTTACACGAAGGTGGGTGGGAGCTGGGGTGTGCTGCAGAGCCTGCCACTGTTATTCCCCAGCCTGATGCTGGCAGCTGTGTCACCAGCCCGGTGTCCCATCCCCTTGGGGACCCGGGCTGGGGGCTGCTGCTGCTCTGGCTGTGGCACCAAGAAGTGCTGGTGTGGCTCCGGCTCCCTCTGACGGCAAGAGGATGCTCCGGGATCAGCATCCCTGTTTTCTCAGCCCTCTGGCAGTGTCTCCCACCTGGCAGCTCATGCAGGCTTCCCTCCCCACAGGAAAGAGTGGGGCCTGGAGCCCTTCCTGCCCCCCTCGCTCCTGCAGCTCATCAAAGAGAAGAGCCTCCGGAAATCCCTCTCACAGCAGCTCAAAGCCCACCAGCACCAGCCCGGTGGCACCAAGGTGAGCCCAGCCCACACAGCCCCAGTTCAGGGCTGCTGGGGTGGCAACCTGCTCTCCACCCCAGCCTGTTGTGCCCAGCTGCCCAGGGACTCTTGTTATTAAATCCCCTTGGATGAGAAATAAATCCCAGACAGCCAGGTAGACACTCTTCTGAATCTGCTTTCAAGAGCTGGTCTGGATTGCGGGAAGTGCAGTGAGGATCAGGGGTGAGATCAGCTGAGATCCAGCTCTCAACGTGGCTGAAGTGGCACGCATCAGTTCACTGTTATCTCTGCTTTGGGCTTGGAAAGCTCTGGAGGTGGCTGCTGAGCCACTGCCTTGGTGCCTGCAGCCTTCACATCTCCCCAGGGAGGGAGGGAGGGTTGTACATCCTGAGGGGGTGATACATCACGCATGGGGGCTGTGCCTCTGCTCTGAGTTACCTCCCAGCACCTGCCCAGGGTGGCAGAGGAGGGCAAACCCCCTCACCCACGACTCAGACTCGCTGTCAGCACAGCCCATGCCCGGAGCTGCCTGACAACTTCCCACACACCCTTAATTGAGAGCCCCCAAATCTGCACCAGCCCCTTGCACCTCTTCCCGCTGTGCTGATGGTGATCACCCATGTGATGTGTTTTGTCAGGTCTCCACAGCCCAGGCAAAGCTGCAGTACCTGAGGATCCTGAATGAGCTGCCGACCTTTGCTGGGGTTCTCTTCAACACGGTGGGACTGGTACGGTAATTCAGGCTGGCTGGGAGGTGCCTGCACCTCAGTGTGTGCTGGAGGGGGGAGCCAGGGGACAGGTGGCTCCCACAGAAATTACTTCCCTCAGTCCTGTGTTCTGCCCTGCTGAGGTCCAAGCTCACCCAGAAAAGCCTTGAGAACCTCTGCTGTCAGTAGGTTGGCTCTTCAGCTCTGCAGGATCAGGATCTGCCTGAGTAGACAGAATTTTTTTTATCTCTGACACCAAGACAATGCCTCTGAGGCAGCCTGTGAGTTGAACTGTGTTTAAGGTGTAAAAATTATTCTCTTATTCTCTTCTGCAATGGTCTGCCCAGCTTCTTTTCTCTTGCATGCCTGGCTTGAAGCATTCTTTTAGACCAGAGCAAGAAACATCCCTATTTCTAGTTAAGGCTTTGGTCTTCCATCTTTTCTGAAATATATTCACTCCCTCCTCTGCTTCTTTCTCTCAGAGGCAATGTCAAATCAGACAGATTTGTAACATACTCTTACTTTCGTGTGGTGACACCAGTAAGCCTGAATATTTAACGTGGACAGTCAGTTCAGAGCTTTATTTTTAAATAGCCTTGGCATCCTGCACACCATTCCCAGCTCTGCCGAGGGGCTCAGGGAGGCAGGTTCATGGCACCAGCCTTACCTACTGCTCTGCAAAAGCCATCCAGGACCTGGCCAAGCTGCCAGCATTGAGGCTTGGCTCCACAGAGAGAGCCAGGTGCAGCCTGTGCACCCCAGGGTGTGTTTGTTCACCCCTGTCTGTCTCTGTCTCCGTGTGCCTGTGCCACCAGGACGAGAAGCAGCCAGCCACCACCCTGCTGGTGGGACCCCGGCACGGCATCAGCCACGTCATCGACCTGAAGACCAACCTCACCACGGTGCTGTCGGAGTTCAGCAAGGTCAGCAAGATCCAGCTGTTCAGGGAGAACCAGGGGGTGGCCCGGGTGGAGACAAGCATCCTGGATGCCAAGGTAGGCATGGGCGCCATGGAGGCAGACACAGGAGAGAGGGGTGGAGATGAGGCTGGGGCTTTGGGGCCAGCCTTTGAGGGGATTCACGTCAAAAGTGTGCACTGGAGAATCAGCTTCGGGATTCCTAGAGGTCGCAAAGCCCCTCTGGGGCGGCAGCATCTCCCCTGCTGGTCTGACTCTTTGTGCCACACAGGCAGGGATTGCTGCCAAGGGCCAAAGGGCAGGCTTGGTGGCATTCTGGCTATGACCCAGGGTCACAAGGCAGGCTTGGTGGCATTCTGGCTATGACCCAGGGTCACAAGGCAGGCATGGTGGCATTCTGGCTATGACCCAGGGTCATAAGGCTGGCATGGTGGCATTCTGGCTATGACCCAGGGTCACAAGGCAGGCGTGGTGGCATTCTGGCTATGACCCAGGGTCATAAGGCGGGCATGGTGGCATTCTGGCCGTGACTCAAACACCTCCCTAATGGTTCAAGCAGGGTCTTTGGGGCCTATGGGGGTGACACAGGCCAGGCAGGTAACAGGAGCCACAGTGGAGGCAGTACAGCCCCTCACCTGTGCTCAGGGCTGGAGAGGAGCAGTACACAGCCATTACCACCTACTGGAGAGGACTGTCGTGCATTAGTAGCACTTGTGGAACTCGTCAAGATGTGCAGGATTGTTGAATAAACTGGCAGTGATGGGAAGGGGGTGTGAGGCTCACACAGATCACTGTCTGTCCCTGTCCCAGTAGCCACCCCCTGAGTATCTTGCCAGCTGCCCCTGTTATCCTCCCCCTCAGCTGTCAGAGCACTCCTTGGCACACATGCCCTCCTGAACCCTGTTTTTGATCATCCCCCATCTCCTGCTGGCTGTGTGTGTGTAATGCTGGCTCTGGTAGTCAATCCCTGTGGCCAGGCCCTGCCACCCCTCCTCACCCCTCATGGGTCCCAAACCCTCCAGGAAAACTGTCAGCAATACAGTAAGAGCTTTACTTACTTCTTTGGTGCCTGGTCCAGCAGCCACAAGATCCTAAGGAGATCTTCCGTTGGCCTTTGCTCAGGTTTTTATCAAGCTGGGACATGTGTCAGGCAGGCTTAAAGGCAGAGAGTTGTGTGCTTGCTCCAGGGCATCCTCAGTGTCACTGCCTCCCTGCACCAGCTCTGCCCTGCCCCATGGGGAATGTCAGCTGAGAGGCAGAGATCTCAGATAAATGCCAAGCCTTGCCTTCTCCTCTCCTCCCACTTTGAACTTAACAGGACAGAGTTAGGATTGAGTCTGGGGTAAGGTCTTTCTGGGCAGTACTTGGCAGAGACTGAGTGGCACAGTGGAGCCAGGGCTGTGGGGGCATGGAGGTGCTGCTGCACAGCCCACGGGTGGATCTGCACAAGCCCTCTGAGCCTTTGGCTGTGGGTCAGTTTTGCTGCCCCTGCATTCAGCCCTTTTCCCCCTGAGACTGATGAAGCTGAGCTGCTTTGCCAGCTGTCTCTGTGTTTCCTCATCTCCTGCAAGGTTTCTAAGCCTCAGCCCTCTCTACAGTCCTTTCTTTGCACTGTTTCAGTCGCAGCCTCACAGATGTAATCATGGTGGATTTGTTTAGCATTCTCCTGCTGCCTCCTGTCCTGGTGGATTTTAGCACTTTCTCTCACCAGGCTCATTAATTCCTCCAAGTCTGTTTTCCTGCTGTCTCTGTGCCTGGTCCAGTAGCTGTGCTAACCTGCAGTAACACCCCAGTAGCCTCTGCCAAAGCCACGCTAATCCTCCTCCCCTCTGCTTTAGCTCTCCCCTCCAACAGCCTCATCGATGAAGCCCTTTTTTTGCCTTCCTAATTCAGTGGGCATTCGGTCAGCTGTAACGTTTTTAACATTCCCTTTTCTGCATCCCACCAAGGTCAGTTTTTGTGCAGTTAAAGCCTTGGTGTCCTGCTGTGCCTGCCCCAACCCTTCAAAGCCCTCACCCTCCCCTGCTGCAACCTGGAAAGGTGGAAGCCCTCTTTGCCCAGCCCCTCCAGCTGCCTGGGCTGTGCAGGAATCCATCAATTTACTCCTTACAGAGCAGGAATAACCAAGGGATATTGCCTGCACCATGGGTAACCCTGCTGGTTCTCCCTGCTGCCCATGCCCCTTGGATTTGTGTGTATAAAATCACCATATTAATGCATTAATAATAGGCTGGACATGACCCTGTCACTGCTGGTGGCTTGCCATGAGTGCTCTGAGTGTGGCTGTCCCCACTGTCCTGCAGCTCCATGGCACTGGCTCTGCTCCATGGCACCAAGCTCTTGGGGTGCTGCTGTCCTCTCCCTGCTGTGGAAGAGGGCACTGTTCCCCCCAGCACAGACTGGCCACAGGAGTGACAGATGCTCTGGAGGCTTAGGTGATGCTGGCATCCATCTGCTCTAAATTAGGTGGCAATTCCCACGCAGCTTGTCCACAGATCCCGCAGTGCTGCTCCCCACAGCAGCAAAAATCCCCTCTGTACCACCACCAGCCCTTCCTGCTGCAGGAGTAGACCTTCTCCCGTGTCCCTGCTATCCAGCCCCCCAAAGGCTGGAGAAAAGCCAGCTCACTGGAGTAAGCCAGCTCACATACTTCCTGCAAGCACATCTGCATGCACGATGGCTTTATCTCCATGAGAAATTCCGGGCAGCTGCCTCTGGACACTGAAAGCCCCTCTGCCTGCCTGGAATGGAGCAAGCACCTCATTTGTAGATCTCAGCAGGCTCAACAGCACCCTGCCAGGGCAGAGGCTGCTGTTATCTGTCTTCATTTAGCCATTATCCAGAGGGCTGGGTTTTAAAGCCAGAATGTCTGCTCCAAAATGAGGCATATGCTAATCCTACGCAGGACAGCGATGGATGAGGCAGGCTAAGAAAAGCAGGCAAAAAGATCATTACCTCACAGTGCTAATCTGCTCTCTACAATTATTCTATTGCACTGAACGTGTCACTGGCTGAAGCCCTAGGTTGCAAATCAATCCAACTCTGCTGTGAGTTGCAAACCATTAGAGGGCTCAAAGCAGTGTCCTGAGTGCTCTGGGGACCTGTCAAATCCATATCACCCTTGGAAGGCTGTCAGAGCTCCATGGAGTGCAGTGTAGGAGGGGATGTCCCCCCGGGCCATTGCACCCTGGCACTGCTGCTGTGTGGGGTGCTGGTGCTGGGGCAGCTCCCAGCCTGAATCTGTAGGAGGTGCTCGTTGAGCTCCTGTGGGAACACCGATGGTCAGTGATGGTCTTTCTGCACAGAGCCATAAACTATCTTGAATTTCTAAGTGTAGTTGAAATAATGGATTAAAAAAGGGGTCAGATTGCAGAGCAGCCCTCAGCTGGGAGGTCTGAACACCCTGACCAAACCAGCCAGCAGGTCCAGACATCCTTATCTGCTGCTGACCTGCAACCACAGCCCAGACTCTCCTGCCAGGAAGGAGCTGGGGGAGATTTTCAGGTAACAAACAGGCTTGAGGAGATCGTAAACCATTTGCATTTATTTTGGGCAGTAAAGAAGTACTGTTTGTCTTATGAATTATTCACTAAGTAGTTAATTGGTTTGTTTTGGAGCTTTTCCATCCTGGGCTTCAATTTCTGTTTAAAACAGCCCAATTTGGGATACAAATCCCAGGCTGGTGCCTCTGCTTTGCCTTCTTTAGGTTTTTGCCACTGTGAGTGTGGCAAGAGGGGGGGCAAATGCTGACAGAACCCCTCAGAGAGGAGCTGCACAACCTCGGGACAGAAGAACAAAAACCTCCAGGCCTCTGCTGCTGGTTCCAAGAAGGATTTTTGTTCCCTGAAAGGTCTGTGAGAGCTGCTGTGAGAACAGGAGCAGGTTTTGTCTCAACAGTCATGGAGGGAGTGAGGCAGTTTTGCTTGGGAATGCTGAGAAAGCTCCCAGCCCATGGCTGGGGCCGGAACAGCGCTTCCCCAGCTGCACTGCAGTGGTGCAAGTGGTCGTTTTGCAGGTTCCAGTGGTCATTCTCACCTGACAAAGCCCCCTTTCTGCTGGGGCTCCATTCTTCCTCCTCGTGTTTGAGCTCTGATTCTGGAGCTCATAGGTTTGCTGGGGGCAGGGAGGTGGCACAAGGTGTCTCCTGTGATCTTTGTGCATGAAGTGCAGCCTGTCATGTCTGGGGGCCCTGCATTTCCCAGGGGCTTCCCCCTCCTGCTGGGACCAGCATTTCAGAGTGGCCAGGGCTTCTGGGCCAGCTCAGAGCTGAGCTTCAGGCCAGCATCTCATCCCCAGCAGAGCACTGCAAAGTCCTCTTCTACCTCCCAGTATTGCAGGAAGGACAATGTCAGCATCTTCTGCCTGGCACCTGGAGAAGCCTGGCAGCCCCAGTGGGGCACAGGGGGGTGATTGCTCCCCCAGGCTCCCCGGTGTGGGGGGAGCTGCCCAGCTCCAGGCTCCACTGTCAGTGCAGTGCTGCAGCTCCCGCAGGAGCACAACGTTTGCTCTTACCAAAATGCCTTTTCCAATGGAGCATTTCTCCTTTCTGATTCACACAGCTGCACACTGCTGGGCTTTTTGTTATTAACGGTCTTGACATTGGAAAAAAGGCTGCTGAAGCACTCTGAATGCCAATGAAAGAAGAATGCTTGGGGGACAGCTGGATCACCTGAGCCTGGACAAGTGTCTGCAGCTTAATGGAGGAGCTGTCCCAGGCTGTGCCCTGTCCCTGTGCTGGGCTCTGGGGCAGGAGCCCACGGCGCTGGCTGCTCACCAAGTGCGATTCAATCAAAGCCATCGGGATAATTGACTTTGGTCTCCCGGCAGGGCCTGCAGCCAGCCGGTGCTTAAGCCGAGATCAAGATTTGACAGAGGAAAACAACGGAAAAATTAATTCAGAAAGTCAGGAAGCCAGTCCCTGGCTGCTGCTGCGCCTGGAATCTGGGTCCTGATGTTGGTGTCCCAGGGCCCCGGTGTGCTTCCAGCCTGCCATGGAAAAAAAGCACCCTGGGCACGGCTGGGGTTCAGCCTTCTCCTCTCCCTGTGAAAGGAGCCCAGGAGCCCCTTCCTCTCACTGGCCATGGGATGGTGACCCCTCGGAGCCTTCCCTGCTGAAGCTGGCCCTAGGCCTGGCTGTGCTCCCCTGAGCTGGGCGTGGTAGAAACATTCCCAATACATATTTGCCAAATTCCAGTCTGGAAACAGTGGGAGACCCCATCAAAGTCACAAGGACAAGCAAGGCTGACATTCCTTCCACTCCTACAAGCACTGACTGAAGCCCCTGAGCTTTCTCCTGTGGGAAGAGTGAGGCTTTAGAGTGATGATGGACCTGCAGGCTCTGTTCTTTACACCAAATTAATCCTAATTTGCATTAAGCCATTCTGAAACACTGTCATCTCTTGGGAGAGAGAGAGGGATTGAGATTTCCTTTGGCTCAGTACCTGGGTGGGAGGAGTGGACGCAGATCCCTGCTCGAAGTGGGATGTAAAGCAAAGGAATGGGATGCAAAGAAAAGTATGTCCCAGGTCTGGCACCACCCAAAGTGCTGCCTGCAGGTACCCAGGACAGGAGCCAGACAGAAACATGAGAGGCAGACAACGTGTGGGGAGAATGAGTTTCCAAACCTGAAAAGCCAAATTTTATTAGTTCATTTAAAAAAA
>VZTX01006783.1:81393-104380 GCA_013400915.1 Pardalotus punctatus
AAAAAATTTTTTATTTATTAAAAAAAAAAAAAAAAAAAAAAAAAAAAAAAAAAAAACCAAAAAAAACCAAAAAAAAAAAGCAGAGAGAGAAAGAAAAAGAAACCCCAAACTCAACCAAAAAAGCAGTCCTGCAAGTCTGCTGCTAACCAAGGCAGGGCCCATATTGACCAACAAGTGGGAAATAGTGGTCCTAGTCACAAGCAACCTGGTATTGATAGAGCTGAGTTAATAATGCTTAAGGGGAGAGAAGGAAAGGTCAATGTAGAAGTGAAAAATTGACTGCTGCCTTGTTAGGGCTGGGTGCCTATATTATTAAATAAAAACTTGGCAGTGCACCTCAAGTAAACCATGGAACATAAATCATATAAATTCATCTCCCATCTTTCTGCTGCACCGCATTAAAGGAAGCAGGGTAAGACCCAAAGTATGTGATAAAGAGGGGAGATTAACAGAAAACACATATAAGCTTAGAGGTTATAGTATGAATATACTGGGTCATAAATTAATTTAAATATGAGGATTGTTAAAATCCATAGCATAACCCTGGTCAGAAAATTTCCTCCAGACCTTTGTCTGAAGAAGAAAATACTCTCCAGAAGGACACTGAGGTTTGATTTAAAGGCGGGGCATAATAGAAAAATCACTTTATCATTAATTAGGTAATGGAAAAGTAATTTCTTCTATGCAGTATAAACGTATTTTGTTTTACTTCCCAGGGAAACTGGTTGCCAAGCAGGAAGCTTTGAGTGAAAAAGTGTCCTTTCCTCAAGAGGCCTAGAAAATCTAGAAAACCATTATGCGTGAAAGATCAAACCATCAATAATTTCAGGCTGGTATTACACATTTAGATGTAGAAAGAGCATCCTTATAAAAATTTGTTTCTTTACATGTTGGCACATTGCAGGTCAGAAATTAACCTTTACCTGGGCACCCCACTGGGAATCTGATGTTTGGCAGTTTAGAGCAGTAGGGCTATCCCAGTAAGTTTGCTTCTGTGTAAAACTTGTAAAAAAAGCATCCTAAAGGTGCTGCTGCCCTGACAAAACACAGACAGGTATTTCTGCTTTGCCCTCCCAGGGAAGCAGAGCCCTGGGGACCACTGAGGTGTGAGCTGCTGGTGCTGTAGCAGCAAGAACATGACCGTGAGGATGAGGAAGAGGATGGGCTGGTGGGCATGAGACAGGCCAGAGGTGCATGGTGGGAGGACAGCCCCAGGGCTATCCAGATTAATAACTTGTTCCCCATCAGTGATCAACTGATTAGCAGCTGGGAAAGAGGGTTCTGCGCCTTGTGGCCACAGTGCTGCCACGGCAGGGAGCAGGGCTTAGAGGAACAGCACTGCTTTTGCTCCTGCTGCATCCCTCCCTGCCTTCTGGCTGCTCACAGAAGTCTGTGCTCTACAGCACTGCTGGGTTTAGAAAACTTAGGAAGATTCATGCTCTTCCAGGCTGCTGCCTTTTTGTCAAGTTTAGTTGAGATTGAGCAGGGAGTTTAAAAAACTGCAGGGAGACACAGGGGTGTTGCAATGAACCCCAGCCCCTTGGGCACCAGGCCTGTCCTGACCACAGGCCCTAGCCCTCACTGCTTCTTGCGGGATGTTTCCAAGGGAAAGGAGGTGAATCCCATTTGCTAGAAGCCAGGGGTGTCACAAGGAAGCCCAAAGCACAGACTGCAGTCATGAGTTGTTCTTATTTAGAGCAGCTCCCTGCAAAGCCGCCCTGAATTTGCCATCTAAAACCCTCAGCACGACGAGTTGGAAATGTTTCATGCACCTGCTCACAAAGTCAATATTTGTTCAGCCCGCCCGTGCCTGGCTATCTCCACGCGATCTTGTTTGCCTTGCCCACATAGAGCAGGGTGGCCAAGGTTGCCAGTGCCTAAAAATAACACCTCCATTTTAGCTGCCATCCCCAATAGCTCCTCTTTGTGGAATGATTTCCCAATGGAACAGGGCTGCTGCAATTGTGTTGTCTCTTTGCCTGTTGACCCCATAAATCACTTTCAGATCTGCTGCCCGCATCCTGGGGGATGTGGCAGCAGTCTGGACGTCTCAAAGGCAGCTGAGCTGCTGCAACCTCAACAAAACTGCCGAGGCAAGTGGGAGAGACTCAGTCTTGTAATCCCATGTGGGAAAGGCTCAGATCCTGTGCCAGAGCTCTGTTAGTGAGCAGCAGAGAAGCCACCAAGGCCAAGGCAGATGGACAGCCTGACTGCAGCAGTTTTGCTCAGTCAGTGTCCTAGTAAACAGCTCATAATCCATCAGCAGGACACAGACCCATGGCAGTGTGGCCACCTGGGCCATGGGGAGATCACCAGAATGCTGCTGACAGCATGGGTGGATGGCTCCAACCTGCACCTGAAATGGTTTAATCCCTAACAACCATTTTTGAACGCTTGACAATTGAAGAAATCTCACACAGCTTCCTTGTCAGTATATGAGAGTAATCTTTTCTAAGCTGTAATTCTAACCAGTATTAAGATTCCTCTCTTTTCAGAGCAGAGTGCCACAGTAAACCCCACCATGCCATGCACCTACTGCTGGAACCCATTCTGGAGACTGGACTTGCTTGGAGACCTGGTAGGAAGCTGCAGCACTTTGGTGTTTCATTTGTAGGCAGAAAACATCAGTGAGGGTTGTTGTATCTCACCCTTCAGGAGAACTGATCCAGGGGCTGCTTCTTGCCAGAAGAACCTGCAGTCCCATCTCTGCATGGGTGGGAGCATCCTGAGGCAGAGGTATCTGGCCAAAGATGGAAATGGGTCTCAGAGATAATGGTCCCAGCACTGGGGCTGCCCTGGAGGCTGCACTGACAGGGAGGCAGCGAAAGTCCAAAGCCCTGTGCCACTCTGCCTTGGTGGGATTCACACATGGTGCAAAACTATTCCCTAGTTTTCCTTTTGGAAGGGAATTCTCAGCCCTCGTTGGCCTCTTGGTTTAATCTCCCAGCCGTGGGTGTTTATCAGCCATCACCTCCCTCCCGTTGGGGTTTGCTCCCTTCCTTGCTGCTGACACTCCAAACCCTCATGAAACAGAGCAGGCAAAATGCACAAATATGTCCTCATTCAACAGATGGCTTGAAAAACCCAGGAGGGCTTAGCCCTATGTAGGAGATACTTGTTTTAAGGATGCCTTCATACACAAGAACACATGGTTTCCTTTCATCACTCATGTCAAGACTGGAATTGGGCTAAGAGGTGTCACCCCCCCCACCACTGCATGCCTGCCTCCTTCGATCTATGTTGAGAATCTCTTCACTCCTCTCTCTCTGGCTTGCTACTTCCCCTTTGATCTGTGTCATCTCAGGTTTATTTTCCAGGACACAGAAAGAGCCTCTCAGCAGAGGATGTTCCTTGTCAGGCTGTTTCTCTTCCACATTAAGTTATTTCTTTTCCTTTATCTTCCTGCACAGCAGCCAAAGAAGGAACTTCTTTACCCTGGCCCTGGGAGAAATCTGTCCCTGCTGGGGGCTGGCATGGCTTGGGGATGCCATGCAGCTCTGCCCAGGGCTGATAGCTTCACACCCAAGTTTGTTCCACTGTATGGTCCAGAGTGTGACACTCTGGCCTAAGGTGGGTCTTCCTTTGCCAGAACTGGCTTGGTGGCTTACAACAGCAAATATTGTGCAGAGCACAGAACTGGCCAGTGAGCACCAGGAACCTCTTGTGGTTATAAAACAAGAAAACTGAAATAGCTTTAATGCTTTTCACACTGTGTAGGCTTAAGTGTTTTTTAGAACAGCCTTGGTGTTCCCTGAATGTGGTAAATGAGTTGTTCTGAGTCCTGGAGGAGGCTGAGCATGGCAGGACAGGCAGCCCCAGACAGCAGCAGCAGCTAAACATCCCCCAGTTGGCTCAGATACACCCTGCACCTGGGTACAAAGGTCCTTTAGGTCGGGGTGCTTTGTGCAAGGGGCAGGTGAGGGCCGCAGCTGCCTTTGCTGTAACTATTGAAGGCACTGTCCATTTTTTTCCATCCCATGGGTCTGCCTTGAGCAGTGCTGGGGGCTCAGACTGAGCATGGACCACTCAACCAAGCTGTGCTGGCAAAGGCTGCTCTGCCCAGCCTGGTGCCAGCACCACACAGGACCTCACCAGGTGGGTAAGAGTGAAACCCACCCCAACAGCTTCCCTGGACTAGCTAATCTTCTCCTTGGGACAATCTGGGAACTGGGAGTTGCGCTGTCTGCTGCGAGATTGTGCCATGAGGTTATATGTGTCACACAGATCGTGTCTGATTTTTATCTCTCTTTAAAGCGAGGATCTTTTTTAGCATGCAAATAAATGCTCTCCTAAAAGAGAAGACACCATCTGCTTCTAAGCACAAATTTAATTTTCCAAAGGGTTAGGTTTAAATAAAACCCACAGAGTGGTAGCTGGGGGAACCTGTAATGGGGTTTGGCCCCTTTGGCACCTTGCTGGAAGCAGATGTTTTAATTTACGGGAGGGAGACACAGCGCCTGCAATGAAAGGGGGATTCTGGCAGCTGGAGACTCCACAAACTCCTGAGGCCCTGATGGTTAAACTGGTGCTTGCACGTAGGCTCAGAGCATTGGCATGCAGACAAATGATCACAAGGGTGTTGTGTGGGGGCCTTGCCATGCACAGGCTGTGCCCGGCAGGGCTGCAGCTCTTCCCTCATCCTTGGGGGAGTCAGCAAGCAGCAACCCCAGCTGCAGCCAGACACCCTCCTGTGCACAGCCATTTGTCCCATGAGCTGCAGCAAGGATGTGCACCTGGCTGGTTTTCACCTACGAGTGCTGGGAGTGCCAGCAGCTCCCCAGTTCCACCAGTGTGGAGCCCAGCACAGCCCCCGTGGAGCTCTGGTCCCCATCAGCTGAGCCAGTGGCCCTCAGCACTTTGCCTCTCTTGCCTTGCAGCCGCTGGTGTTGCTGATGGAGTGGCCTGAAGCCACCAACTTTGCCTGCCTCATCGCAGGCTACTGCCGTCTCCTGGTGGACTCCAAGAAGATGATCCTGTCCAGGGCCCCCAGCCAGCCACCCCCACCTCAGATTATCAAGGCAGGTACGTTTCAGCCTCTGCTTTCTGTGCCAGCCCTTTCCCCAGCCTCCCTCCCATCCCTCCCTCTGCTCAGGGCCCTGCAGCATTAGGAAGGTGAAGGGTTTCTCTGACATCTCCCCTCTGCTCCCATTCACCCTGAGAAGCAGCAGACTCCCTCTTTAACCGCAAAGGAGCAGGGAGACAAGTCCTCATTTTGGATCAGCCAGAATGACTTGTGTTATCAGCTCAAGCCCTAAAGACTCACCAGGAGTGTTGTGGCAGCTCCTGGAGCAGCTCCAGGAGGTGCTGTTTGAGAAGACCTGTAAAGCTGCCAGCCAAACGCTGGTCCCTCACAGAGCAGCCTGCACATGGCTGCAGGGATGCAGCACACATTTCCTGGCTGACATCCCGCTCCAGAGACCAACGTGAGTGTGTGAACTCAGAGAACTGCAGTCTTGCTGCCTCTGGATACTGCTGCCCCCGTGGTGGGGGTCTGAGCCTCATAGGCAGCCCTGCAAGCCTGGCTGCTCTGATGAGTCCCTAAATCAGGAAGGCAACTTTGCTGTGCCAGCTTTTCAGGGAGCAGAAGGTTAGTCTGGACACAGCAGGAGCTTCTGTCCCAACAGCCACCAGTGCTGTTTCTTGAGGATGGATTGTAGGTGTGAGTCACCCTCCAAAAAGAGCAATGACTGTCAAGAGTGATTTCAAACAAGAGCCAACTATGAACTACATGCTGCTGTTCTGTGCAGGTGTTCACATCAAATATATTTTGTCCAGAGAAATATAAAATATGGGTTCAGCAGCTGGAGATGAGCAAAATAGCAACCCAGCTGCCTCTGGAAGTTCTCTCCCAGACCTCCCAACTAACACTGCAGCTCCAGAGAGCTGTGACAAGTCCTCAGTTTAGCTGGCAGTGTCAAAATTCCCTTCTCAAGATGGGACTGGCCTGGGGAGGTGGGAGGAGTGCAGAGAGCTAGCAGGGTCCTTGAAAAAGGAAGTTAGCCAAATGTGCATTTGGTGCATGTGGGAGAACACACTCACACAAGGGATTAGGAAAGCATCTGCAGCAACCTCAGTGAATCCAGAAAAGGCCCGGCAGGTGATTTTGGTGTAAGTATAAGCAGTTTCCTCTCCTTTCTTCCCCTGTGCCTCTGATGGACAGCTGTCACTGAGTTCTGGGTGCCCTATGGATATGGAAACACAGTCACATTTTAACTGTCATCAGAGTGGTCCGTCCCTGGCTTATGTCACCCTGACATGGTGACATATAGGGACATATGGAGCACGTGGCTGTGGAGAGTCAGAGGAAGTGGAGAGCGTCCCATAGCCAAGGGCTTGGAGGGAGGCTGGAAGCACTCACAGTTCCTGGCTTCTCAGGGGATGTCTCAGCATGTGCAAGTGGTGTTTTTCCACACTCTAGCTACTGTGACAATAACCAGAACTTTTTCCTGAGATTTTGCTTCAGGGGCATGGTCCAAACCTCTGCCAAAAAGGGTTGTAGGTCTTGCCCTGTTCTTGACAGTCTCAAGAAACCAAAGTAACTCTGCAGGGGCAGGAGTGAGTGTGAGAAGGAGTCACAGTGTGAGTAGGACAGCGATGGAGCAATGGATCTGAGCCAGCCCCTCTCTGGCTGGCCTGGTCTGTCCTCCTGGGTGCAGTGAAAACCTCTGTGAGCAGTGGAGTGGAGCAGACCCAGTGCACTCAGCCCAGTGGCTCAGGCACCCTTCAGAAGGAGTGAATTCAGAGTGTATTGAGGAAACAGCCTGCTCACAGTTCTGGTCCCCACAGGGCTGCAGGCTGAGCTGTCAGGAGCCAGCCGGATCACAGGGAGCAGTGACTGCTGATCATTAGCACATCCTTGCAGGAGAAAGCCCCACTGGGATGAATTAAGACAGCCCAGACTTCCCAGGCTGCAGGCAGACTGTGCCAGAATCTTAAACATAAAATCAAGCCTTGGCCTATGCTTTTACCTAGAAGAGGGGCACATCCATCTTCCCTGAGGCCCATTAGAGCTTCCTGCTGAACAGCAGACATTTTTAGAAATGCACACGCCGTCCGAATGTTGTCAGCTAGATCCATCTCTCTGCATTTCCCTGCGGAGCCATATGCCAGAGCCTTGCCCTCCCTTGTGCCATGCTGGAGCTACACAGGTGATTCACCTCCCCATCCCTTCTCCCCGCTCTCACCATCAGCCATCATCAGCCAAGCAGCTCTGTACCCTTAGTTGCTCTCTCAGCTCCTTGTCAGGAACTTTTCTCCCACAGCATCCAGCAGCTGGATTATGGATTTTAGGGTTTTGGCCCCATTCAGCAGCAGGTCTCGGCTCAGCATGGACAGCCAGCAAGCCTCTGCCTCAGCCCTTGCCACCCTGCTACAGCCCACACGTCCCCAGCTCCGGGAGCCTTGTGCTCCTGCACACAGCTGTGATTTCTGAGCGCTGCCATGGCCAGGAATGAAAGAGATTTTGTTTTTATTGGGATTTTAGCAATGCAGGTGATGAACAGTATAACACAAACGTGTGTTTGGGGAGACAAATTGTCCAATTTGTTGAGCTAATGAATTTAATTAGGATTTATTTGATTTAATTTATCCTTGGTAAGATAGAACCTGCATCCCCTGGCAGCCTCTCTCAGCACAGCTGTACAGTCCAACCTGCAATGCAGACAGATACCCCTCCTGAGGTCTGGACCACTGGCCAAAAATTCAAACAGTATTTCAGCCCCTTTCCTTGCACAAGGGAACAAGGAGAGGCTGTCACTGGGAGATGCTTAACAGCAAGAGCAATGGGCTCTTTCAGAGCCAGCCTGATCCAGTGGCTGTCAGCCAGATAGAAAAAATACATGGATTGTGGGCAGCGAAGAACAAAGGGCTGGGGGATGTCTGTCACTTGAATACAGCCAAACTACATTGGATATCTCCCCAGAAGGCAATACTGCTCCATTTTCAGTAGTCTCTTGAGGAACACTGCTTGGTGTGGCCAACATGACCCAAAAATGGCAACAATTCCTTCTTGCCATATAATGTGTGAGCTGGCAGGCTGAGGCTGCAGGTCACTGTTGGAGCAGCCAGGCTGCTCCTGCTGCCCTCTGGATACAGCTGATGGATCACAGATGCAGCTCCCACATCCCTGCGTCTCAGTGGCAGCTGTGCTGGCCAGCTCTCCTCTGGCTCTGCCCAGCTCTGCCCCCAGCAGAGGGATCAAGCTCAGGGGCCTGTACTGGGACCAGGACTGTTAAATGTCTTCATCAAGGACACAGTGGATCAAGAGCACCCTCAGCACGCTTTCAGATGACACCAAGCTGAGCTGTGCAGCTGAAATGCCTGAGGGACAGAGTGACATCCAGAGGGATCTGGACAGGCTCAAGCAATGGCCCATGGAAATCCCATGAGGTTCAACAAGGTCAAGTACAAGGTGGTGCACCTGAGACAGGGCAACCCCCAGTATCAATCCAGGATGGGAGATGAACAGATGGAGAGCAGCCCTGCAGAGAAGGATTTGGGGGTGCTGGTGGATGAGAGGCTGGACCTGACCCAGTCATGTGCACTCACAGCCCAGAAAGCCAAGTGTGCCCTGGGCTGCAGCAAAAGCCCTGTGGGCAGCAGGGGAGGGGGGGATTCTGCCCCTCTGCTCCACTCTGGTGAGACCCCACCTGCAGTACTGCCTCCAGCTCTGAGCAGCACAGGATGGCCATGGACCTGTTGGAGTGAGTCCAGAGGAGGCCATGAAGATGATCAGAGGGTTGGAGCACCTCTCCTAGGTGGCAGGCTGAAAGAGTTGGAAGTTTTAGTCTTGAGAAGGCTCTGGGGTAGACTTTTTAACAGGGCTTGTAGCTATAGCACAAGAGGCAATGGTTTTAAATTGAAAGAGAGTAGATTCAGATTAGATGCCAGGAAGAAGGTTATTATGATAAGGGTGGTGAGGTACAGGCACAGGTTCCCGTCCCTGGAAACATTCAAGGTTTCCTTGAATGTTGGACAGAGCTCCGAGCAACCTGATCTAGTTGAAGACGTCCCTGTCATTGCAAGGGGATTGGACCAGATGGTCTTTAAATGTCCCTTCCAACCCATTCTATGGTGCAGGACATTTCTTCTACCCTTTTTCCTGGCAGACAGGCCCAGCAGGTTTTCCAAAGGACCAGCCAGGTGGCCTGACTGTGCTGCAGGGAACATGGGTGTCCCACTGCAGCCCAGTGTGCTGAGGGCTGGAGGGCAGAGAGAGCACATGGCTGCTTCTCTAGGGTGAGCAGGAGCTTCCCCACGCTGGTTTCCCTTCATGCGGGTGCTGCTGCTAACGTGCCTGTTGTGGTTTTGGTTTAGATTACATCAACGCACACAACCTCCACCGGCCTGCCACGGCAGGGCACATGGGAAAGAAAGAGAATGGGCTGGTGGGTGGCTCTGCCACTGTCACCGGAGCAGCCGGGGCTTCTGCCACCAGGGCTTTGGACTCGGAGCTCATCCGCTTTTGCTACCTGCACATGCGAGAGCAGAGGAAAGAAAGAGAGAGCGTGACGGATATCAATGAAAACCTGATTTTTTTTGAGGAAACTCGTCCCAGGACCAAATCTGACCCCACTTCCAAAAGCTCTGGCCAAGGCTACAATGAGGCAGCTAAGGAGTACAACCCGGATGGCCTTGAGCAAGACAGGCATGCAAGCAGGGCCAGGGCACACACCATAGACACCCACCTGCGCAGCGACACCTCCCACTTCTACTGCGAGTCCTGCCAAGCCAAGATCAAGAGCCGGCTGGCCTCGGGCACGGCGGGCAAGCCTGGCAGCACCCGGGACAACATAGTGGACTTAATGTCACTTCCCCCTCCCGGGAATGATGAGGAAGAAGACGAGACAACGTCCCTGCTTCCCGCCATTGCCGCCCCCCCTCCTGGCTTCCGAGACAACAGCTCCGATGAGGATGACCCCAAGCGCCGGGCAGCTGCCCAGAGCCAAGAGCAAGGCCAGCACCTCTGTGGCATCCTCTACGATGAGATCCCGGTCACGCTGATTGACAATGTGCAGCCACGGACAGTCCGAGACCATGCCCAAGAGCTGGATGATGCCCTGGTGTCCACCCTGCAGGCACTGGAAGCCCTGGCTGCTTCAGAGGATTGTCCACATCCCCCACCACAGCAGACTGCAGGTATTTCAGTGGCTGTGACTCCCTTTTTTCCCTATAGCATTTCTTTCCTATTGTACATCCTTCCCTTTAGTCTCTTCCCATCCTATAAGTGACTGCGAAGCAGCTTCTGGTAAAAACTAAGTTGTGGCAACAGGCTCTAGCAGGAGCAGCCAAGGTGCTGCTCAGAAGATTTCTAAGAAGCTGAGGTGGGACTCCTCTCCCTGACAGTGGCTGAAGGAGTCTCTTGGTTATCCCATATCTGCCACAGTCCACATGCCACAATGCTGGGGTGAGTCACTAACAAACCAGTACTCATGTGAGCATGAGTTCCTCCCTGCTGTGACCCCACTCAGCTGGGACCTTTGGCCATCGGTCTTCACAGGTTCCCACCAGGTTTTGCAGTGTGTGAGCCCTTCACAGGGCAAACCTGCTGCCAGATGGGTGACAACTCTGGGACCAGCCTGCTGGCAGCGCAGTCCTTTGTCCCTCTTCCCACCTTGGTTGCCTTACTCATTATGGCAGAGTCTCTGTTGCCCAATTTTCTTTCTTGTGCCAAACGAGTCCCTGTAGCTCTGCTACCACTAACACTGGAAAGCTTCCCAAGACCTTTTCCTGGGCCAGGAGCTCTTGCTGAATTGAGCTAGCAAGCCAGCTCAGTGTTGACAAGTGATCTCCCTTACAAGCTTTAACTCTTAGTTGTGGGAAGTCATGAAGGTTTCTCCAATGGGATGATGTGTACTGCATTCCTGGGACCCTCCTGCCACAAGGAGTTCCCCTCTCCTCCACACAGCACTGTGGTGTGAGGGTTGTTGTGGGGTTTTCTTTGTGTCCCTCCTCAGGTCTTATTGTCCTGGCTGCCATCACTCCTGAGTCATCCTTGGACTCTGGCCATGAAACAAACTCCTCAGAGCTGACTGATGTCTCGGAGATGGTCTCTGCTATGAAGCAGCATCAGAACGCAGCCTACTTCCTCACTCAACACATCAACAAAGAAAACCTCCTGGCCAGGAAGGACTTGCCTTTCCGAATCCAGAGCTGTGCTGCCCAGGCTGTTCTCACCTCACCCTACCCCCTGGGCCACCAGGACCCGAGCCCTTCACTGAAGCCAACTTTCTCTCCCCAAAGACCCAGCCTTACCAACTGCAAGAGCAAACAGGAGCAGCAGCGTGGAGAGCGGAGCTGCACCTCGGCTGCCCAGCCGGGGCTGACCCCCCAGCTTAGCGAGCAGAGCAAGGGGGCTTCAGCGCCAAGCTCCGAGTGCAAAGGTGCAGGTCACACGAAAGCTGCCTTTGAGGTATCTCTGCATGCCACAGCAGCCCCAAGCAGGGAGCAGACACAGGACCTACAAGAAAAGATGCCCAAAGAGGTGCAGCCGAGCTCCAAGCTCCTCCTGGATCACAAAAGCGGTGTAACTCCAGCCATCGTTTCAGCTGCTCTGCAGCAGGTGGCAAATCCAAAAGCCTCAGCTCCCCAAGTGGTATCAGCCTTAAAAGAAGACCAGAACATGAATGGTACCAGCAGCTGTGCACCAGCCAGCAGCAAGCCTTTGACACATAAAGGAGGTCCACAAACTGCAGAGACATTATGCAACTGTCAGCAGCAGCAGCAACTCTCTCCACAGCAGCACTGTGAAATTTCTCCAAGTCCTAAAGAAGCTCCTGGCAGTCAGGCTGAAGCTTTCCACCTCACCTCAGCAGGTGAGGAAATGATGTCCACTAAGACTTTTGCCTCTAAAAGCTACCAGCAAAAAGTGAGTAGGGATGCTCCAGGAAAAGCTGCAAGTGGAGATACAGGTCAGAAGGCAGGTGGGGAAGCCACAAGCCTTGTCTTGCCGAAACACACAGCTCCTCCAAACCAAGGACAGAAAATACAACAGGAAAGCTCAGCCAAAATCTTAAAAGCTGAGAGCAGCAATGTGCACTCTCCATCACCTGGTAGCACTTTCAGAAGCACCAGTGAGGAAGCCAAAGGGCCAATCCAGCTGATGTCCAGGTCCGAGAGCCTGCAGGTTAGCACTGTGCCTTCCAAAAAAGTAGAAAAAGTCCTGGAGGTGACCCAACAAGATGCTGATGCCCCAGCTAAACCCAAAGCCCCAAAAGCTCCCTTCAGGTTGAGGAATCTGTTCTCTGCAACATTTCCCACCCGGCTGAAGAAGGAGACGGATGAGCGGCAGGCCCAGCTGCAGAAGGTGAAGCAATATGAGCTGGAATTCCTTGAAGAGCTGCTCAAGCCAAAGAGTAAAGGTGACCTCCCGCCACAGGAGTATCTGCACCCACCTGCCCCTGGGCGCTGCAGCTGCCAGCTGAGGAGCAGTCCTGTGCAAAAAGTCCCAGGGATGTCCAGGGAGCAAAGGCGTAGCTGCGACTGCAAGCGGATTTGCAGGGGAATGAGGCCACCCCCCAACCAGCTGGTGATACCAGAAGTGGAGAGGCGAGGCAGGGATAATGCTGCTGATGACCAGAAGCAGGTAGAGGCCATTAGGCTGACAAGCATGAGCAGCCCTTCCAAAGGCAAACGGATACGATCCACAAGCTTAGAGTCCAGAGACTACCGGTCAGATCCAGAGAATGGCATGTCCTGTTTGACAACGTGCACCTCCCGAGGGGAGTGCATGGGTGCACCCCACTACAGGAAGCTCTTGCGTCGCTACAGTGTCAGTGAAATAGATAAGACTGATAGGACGTCCTTGTCCTCTGACGTCTACCAGAACATCTATACAACCAAGCAGAAAGGCCCCCAGAAAGAGCCTGAGCCCAGCATCCTCTGCCCTGTTCTGAAGAGCAAAATCCAGGAAGCCTCTGGAGTGGCTGACCCCTCCTATGTCCAGATAGCACAGGACAAAAAGAACCAGAAGGGTTCAGCAGTATTCTCTGTCCAGGAGGAGATGTATCCAAGTCCTGCTGAGCTGAGAGATGAAGACATGGAGGATGAGAAGTGCTGCTCCATCCGGTATTGCTTCTACTACAGAAAATGTGATGTTGCAGATGATGGGAGTGAGAAGGATGAGCTGTCCTATTCCATCCCCATGCAGATACTCCCAGGAATGAAGCTGGACAATCAGATGGTCCCAGTCATGAGCAGGACTCTTCAGGTCCTAGATGCAACAGCCTGCAGCAGTCCCAATGAGAGCCAGACCCAGGAAATAGATTTAAGGACCTCCAGTTTTGAAGGGAGCTTGGCAAAGATCAACACCCTTCGAGGCCATGCCTACAGCTTTCCCAATGGGTTTCTGCAAGTGCAGCTGGACACCAATGAGCTCCTTACCATCCTGAGGCAGTGTGTGCTGAGCCCTGAGGTCCGGGACTGCAAACCCTACATCTCCCAGCTGGCCGAGTACAAGCAAGAGCTGGCCCTCAAGTTCAAGGAGTTCCGGGCATCCTGCCGCCGTGTGGCCGCTGTCGACAAGAGCCCCACCCACATGCTCTCTGCCATCACAAGCAGCTTCCAGGTGCTAAGCAGCCTCATCGAGACCTTTGTGAGGCTGGTGTACGTCGTGCGCTCGGAGTCCCAGCGCCAAGAGCTGCTGACAAAGGTGGAGGAGGTGGTAAGAAACTACACCTTCCTGCTGAAGGCTGCCGAGGAGTCCACAGCTAGAATGCTGAGCCACCAGCAGACTGTGGAGCAGCTTGCCCGCCAGTCAGCCACGGTCACCACTGTCATGAGCACTCTCACACGCTCCCTAAAGACATTGATTAATAAGTAAAGCCAGTTGTGAAGACCAGCAAGCCAGTGTGTGCCAGGCCATGCTGTCAAATCTCACAGGTCTGGTGAGGATGCGATGTCTGTAGGTCCACATTTATTGGGGTTTGCCGTAGCCAAGACATTCTTTGATCTCTGCAGAATGGCTGGTTGCGTTGACGGTGGGTTTGAAGGGTGAATTCATGCCCTCCCACAAGCTGTGCCATCAGCTTGTTGAGGGGCTCAAGCAGCTTCTCTGCTTGTTCTCCCACGCTGGCTTGTTGGTGACAGTACTCAGGAGGCACAGGCACCCCATCTCCACACAAGTTTGGTTCCATGGGGTTCTGGGCCTCACTTGTGCAAAGACCTTTGTCACAGTTTGTGGTGGGCCAGTGAGTTATCCAGAGCTGAGATCTCCTGGCTTCACTCAGGCAGTCTGGAGCCAAACCAGTAAACAGCCACGTATGCAGCTCTTCTGCCTCCAGGAGCTTCCTGGCCCACAAATACAACGTAATTAGCAGCAGAAGGGATCTCTGGGGTGCAAGTCCCTGCTGCTGTGTGAGGGCTTGGGAAGTAGTCCTAGCATGGGCAGGCTGTCATAATCCTGGGACAGAACCACCCCACTGAGCTCTACTGTCACAGCTTAGGCACCAGTGCTCTAGTCCTGAGCACAGGCACTGCCTGTGCCAAAGGCAAGGGCTTAATGCCTGCAAGTGGGGAGGATTCAGGGAACTACAGGCCTGTCAGTCTGACCTCAGTGCCAAGAAGGTCATGGAGCAGATCATCCTGAGTGCCATCACATGGCCCATAGAGGACAAGGGGATCAAGCCCAGCCAGCACAGGGGAAAGGCCAGTGCTGCTTGACCAGGGTGACTCAGTGGGTGAAGGAAAGGCTGTGGATGTGGTCTACCTAGTAAAGCCTTTGATGCTGTGTCCCACAGCATTCTCCTGGAGAAACTGGATGGATGGACAGGCCCAGAGAGTGGTAAGGAATGGAGTTAAATCCAGTTGGGGCCATCACCAGTGGTGTTCTCCAGGGGTCAGTGTTGGGACCAGTCCTGTTTAGTATCTTTGAGGGCACCCTCAGTCAGTTTGCAGGATGACACCAGTTTGGGTGGGAGTGTTGATCTGCTGGAGGGCAGGAGGGCTCTGCAGAAGGATCTGGACAGGCTGGATCCATGGGCTGAGGCCAATGGTATGAGGATCAACCAGGCCAAGTGCTGAGTCCTGCCCTTGGGTCACAACTGCCCCTGCAGCACCAGGCTGGGGCAGAGGGGCTGTAAAGTGTCTGGTGGTAAAGGCCCTGGAGGTGCTGAACAACAGCAGCTGAACATGAGCCAGAGTGTGCCCAGGTGGGCAAGAGGCCAATGGCACCTGGCCTGTACCAGCCATGGTGTGGCAGCAGGACCAGGACAGTGACTCAAGTGACTTCGAGTGCTGTGTCCAGTTCTGGGCTCCTCCCTCAGGGAGGACAGTGAGGGCTGGAGCATGTCCAGGGAAAGGAACAGAGCTGGGGAAGGCGCTGGAGCACCAGGAGCGGCTGAGGGAGCTGGGAAAGGGGCTCAGCCTAGAGAAAAGGAGGCTCAGGGGGGGATCTTATCATTCTGCACAGTTCCCTGACAGGAGGGTGCAGCTAGGTGGGGATCAGTCTCTTCTCCCAGGTAACAAGAGACAAGATGAGAGGAAATGGCCTCAAGTTCTGCCAGGTGAGGTTTAGATTAGGTGTAAGAAAAATCTCTTCACTGAAAGGGTGGTCAGGTTTTAGAACAGGCTGCGCAGGGAAGTGGTGGAGTCATCATCCCTGGAAGTGTTTAAAAGACATTTAGTTGTGGCATTTGGGCACATGGTTTAGTGGTGGGCTTGGCAGTGCTGGGGGAATGGTTGGACTCAATGATCTTAGAGGTCTTTTCCAACCAAAACAATTATGTGTTCCTCTTCTGGATAGCTGCATCCATGCCAGAGGCCCTGCAAGGAAGCCAGGTTGACTGATCTTTGACCACTGCAAGCCAGAAGCTGGGCTAGCAGCTGAGGGGAGACCACTTTCACACCATTCTGCAGGGGTCAGGTTCATGTCCCCAAGGCTCAGCCCAAACCCTCTCCTATTTCCCTTCACCATGACCATCAGAGAAGAGCCCAGATGAGCTTTGACCATGAGCCAGGCAGGGGCTGTCCTCCTTGCCAGGGCGTTGGGGTTCTTTTTCTGTCTTCACCAAGCTGACTACCATAAGAAGCATTATTTAGTTCTGTGAGATGGTAATTTATTTGGAATTAAGGTTTTCTATTGTTTTGGGGTTTTTGTCACTTCTAGGTGAATGGTAAAATGATCCCTAGCTGTGTTCCCTCCCACCCCAGGGTTCCCCTCCTCCTCCCAGTCTAGTAATAGACACAATCAATGAGACAGCCTTAACTGGTGTTTCCCTGCAGTCACCTACCCTCCAAAACACAGCAAGGAGAGAAATGCCAGGTCACACATTGCGTTGCCATCACCCTGCCACCTACTGCCCTTCACATCCCACTGGGATCCCGGTGCCTGTCCCCATCACACCCCCTCCAGCTGGGCAGGGTCACAGCATCAGCCTCACGGGAGTGAGGGCAGTTGTCCAGCCCAGCCAGCCCGCCCCAGCCCTTGGGGAATGATCGGGGATCTCTGTGCAAGCAGTCACTTCCCATCTCTATTATTTTTTACAAATATGCACATTGGAAATGTCTCGTTCTTCCATAGGAGCTATGGAAATGCACAAATGTGCTTTTAACATGCGCATCCTTGGAGTGCAATAACCTCCCCTGGCCCATGGCTGTCCTGGACTGGAGCCGTGGCTGTCAGAAAGGCACAGAGGATCCTGCTGTGGGGACAGCCTCCTGATCTCAAGAACCATGTAGCAAATATCCAGTGGAAGAGCCAATTGGGACTTCAGTCCCTGGTGGGCAAGACCTGTTACAGTGCTGAAGGCTGACAGGGAGACATGTTTTCCTTTTCCCTGGGAATTACCTATTATGAAACTCTGAGTTTCTTCAAAGCTCCCCGTTATGCCTATATCATTCCTCCATAAATCTCTCAGTCTAATACAGAGGAAAATTTTTTTATTGTCTGTATATAGTATATATAAATAAAAAAATATATAAATTATATCTATACACAAATTTATGTCTTGTTTTACAAACAAGAAAGATTAAATATATTAATCTTAATATCCAAACTAGCATTTGTGTCTTTTTTTAAGAACTTTGTGGAAATGTGGCTATTTTAGCCGTACAAGACTGTAAGCAAAGCCTCCTATATTTGTTGCTATAGAAATGCAGGTATCTCACACAGGTTTGAAATTAACTGTTTGACTTGCCAAGGTCACTTTTGTTTTGTTAATGGCTGTTTTGGCTTAATTCTCCCACAGAAGGGAAAGGCAGCAGCAGTCACCCCTTCAGCACTGGCACTGGCAGATATGGCTGTGCTGCAACACCCTCCTGCCCTAAAGCTGGGGAGAAAGGGGTGCTTTAACAACCCCCTGCCTGACCCCTTTCAGGTGAGCCAAGGTGAGCACCTACTGACCAATTCCAGTCTGTGTTTTCTCCCAAGCCTTTCCCTGGCTCTTCTCCCTGGGAGGACAAGACAGTGTGGACGTGCCATGAGTAGCCTGATGGTTCTGCTGCCCTGTGGGACTGCTCTGGTGTCTGCAGGGGAAAGCCCAGCAAAGCAGAATGCCACACCTGGGGAGAAATCTGAGCCAGGCAAACAATTTCCTAGCTACAGATGATATCCAATATACACATTTTTGCCTGGCACCATGAACTGCTGTCTGTTTATCAGGGAGGAAGGTGTTGATGTGTATTCCCTCTGTGCCCCAAAGACTCCACGAATTATAAAAGCCAAGTCCAATAAGGATCCAACACAAAAAAAAACCCTTAGGAACTGGGTCATTCTCTGTACGGGGGTTGGATGTGTTGTCTAAAGCAAAGGCGGCAGCGCTTGAGACTCACACACATTCTCTGTGCCTCCAGGCTCGTTATTTTAATCTGCATCACACCATTTCCTATGCTGAACTAACCATGACACTGAATGGGACAAAACCCACCTATTTATAAAGCTGGATATGGATCAAAACCATGGAAAAGCCAAGAGGTTTTCTAACAACCCCCAGAGCCTGAAAATGTTATTGACAGCAGGCAGTTTAATCAGTGATTTCAGACTCGGTGCTTAGTACCATCTAGAGGGCAATAAGCACACCATCAGAATGTTGTTATTTATACAGGGATATTATCCAGGAGCAGCCAAATGTCCCTGTGTGAACAGAGCAGCTGGACTGGTACACACCCCGAAGGATGATATTGCTGTACTTGTCTTTTAAGTGCAGTCCCTGCACTTGTTGGGCACTTGTAAACACTCTTAAAGGAAATGATCCAGGTAAAACGTTCTTGTTAATGGTTCTGAATCACAGATATTTCAAAAAACTGCATCTCAGTAACACAGCACAGAGAATTAAGTGGGTTTTTTCCCCCAAATCTAGTTCCCATTTCACTGCCCATCTAGTTTATCTCCCTGCAGACTGCCTGGTACTCATTTAGAATCAACAGTTCTTCACTTCAAAACCACTGTGCCCAGGATGTCAAAGCAAGTTAAAATACTGTGTTGTTTTCTGGTGTGTGTGCACAAATACAAACCAATTTTTCTGCATCCCCTCCCACCAGAGCAATATGCCTGAGAGTGGCAGGTTGTGTTTGCTGCCATTCAGCACCTTCTCAGAGCAACAGCAGCAGTACCTGCTCTTCTCACACTGCCTTCACCTCGAGTGTTTTGCTGTAGCTTCACAGCTGGTGCAGATTTCCTCCAGGACCTCCCCAGCTCCCCGGAGCGTGGCTCAGCCACAGCATGCACTGCTGGCCATCCGACGTCCCTGCACCCCCACAGTCTGCTCCCTCCCTTAATCTCCTCTAATCTATGTCTGCTCTCAAGGAGTCCTCACCAAGGCTCTATCACTGACAATGGATAGAAAAGGAAGAAAAATTGGGCCACTGCTGGTCGCTCTAGTGCTCAGGAGACCAACAGAAGATCTGGTGTGCTGGTTTTGGCTGGGGCAGAGTTAATTTCCTTCTCAGCAGCTGGTGTGGGGCTGGGTTTGGCTTTGTGCAGGAGCAGGGTTGATAACACAGAGGTGTTTGAGTTATCCCTGAGCAGAGCTCACACAGAGCCAGGGCCTTTCCTGCTCCTCGCCCTCACCACTGAGGGGTTTGGGGGCACAAGGAGTTGGGGGGCACACAGCCAGGACAGCTGATCCCAACTGACCCCAGGGATGTCCCAGACCATATGGCATCACCCTCAGCACATAAAGCTGGGGGAGGAGGAAGAAGGGGGGGACATTCTGACTTTGTCTTCCCAAGTCACCATTACAGCTGATGGAGCCCTGCCTTCCTGGAGCACCTGCCTGCCATGGGGAGCAGTGGATGAATTCCTTGTTTAACTTTGCTTGATTGTACAGCTTTTGCTTTATCTGTTCAGCTGCACGGTGCTGCTCTGCCAGCTGCAGTTAAACCACACTACCTGGCTGTCAGGGGTTAAAGTGTCCGAGGCTGGAAAATCAGCAGGCCTCAAGCAGCAGTCCTAAGATAGGTTTTGTGTCTCAGTGGACTTTGCTGGTCATTGTCAGCTGGAGACAACAACTGGGCACCATGGCTGAAAGCACTTTGAACTCTAATCCCCATGGCGGAGCAGTCGCATTCTCCTGTCGGGATTTCCATCCTCTCCAAGGCCTTGGCAACACTACACAGGACTTGCAGGAGCCCCAGATACAACAGCAGAGCAAGCTGAATAGCTGGGACCCACTGCTGCTTTCATCATGCCCAAGGGAGCTGACAGTCAAATGGAAATGAGTAATGTCTAAATTTTATCCTCATTTAAAGCATGGTGTCTGGATTCCTGCGTGGAACATCCTAAAAAATTCCTCACATGGGCAGTCACAGTGGGGCTGGGCAGGACACCTATGGCTTTATTTGGACATGGGAGAAGTCTGCCAGGGAACACAGGTATCTCAGCCCGTTTACAGCACCCAAACATATCTAGTATATTGGAAAACAGTCTGTACACTTGATAGGAAACTTTTCCAAAGGTTTTTGTGTCAGGCTGTGTAATTCCATGTCAGGGCATGAGCAGATGCCTCATCCTACTGCAGCTACTGCACAACCTCCCAGCCCAGCTGAGATGGTGCCCCTTGCTGTCACTTGTTCCCCACATACATTGAGCAGGGAGGGGGGCTTCTGTTAAATACTAAAGTTATTAAAAAGCAAACACACTATGCCCAAAGTGGCAGAAATTCCAGTGCTGCCCCTCTAAGGTTTGTTGCCCATGCCAAGGGCTGGTGAGAAGATGAAAGGGCTGGGAACATGCACCAGGTCAGGACACTTTACAATGCTTTACTAAATCCCACTTTCAAAAAGCACCTTGGAAATACTCCTAAATCTAATGAATATTCACCTCTTCCTAAGGCAAGATGGCTCATTCCTCATACTTTTACCTGGGCTCCTTAGAGAGGCACAGTAAAAACGCTGAGTGGAATGATCAGGAACACAAATGGAACCAGTCAGGATCCTTTAAAAAAGGATCTCTAAGATCTCCAAGTCTGCATTGTTTCTAGTGGAGACTTGACAATACCATTTATCTCCCAGAGTTTTCCCCTTTTCCTGACAAATGGTGTGCTTTTCCTTGGTGGGTGTGGTCCAGTTATATCCCGTGTAACTCTGGTAAGGTTTACAATTACAGCACCATTCCTAAACACATTTCCCCTCTCCATTTCTTCTGCCCTCCTGTCGGTCTCCCACCTCTTTTTGTCATCAGCTTTCAGCCTCCCTCCCCTTTTTAGCCTCTACTTTTCAGCCTTCCAACCTTTTTGGCATTAATTTTTTTTCTCAGCCACTACTTTCTTATCCAACCTCCCACCCTTTCTCTGCCTCTACTTTTCTTTATGCCTCCCCCCACTTTTTTTTGACCTCCACTTTTCTCAGGCTCCTGC
The DNA here is from genome assembly GCA_013400915.1 of Pardalotus punctatus. Taxonomy (NCBI): domain Eukaryota; kingdom Metazoa; phylum Chordata; class Aves; order Passeriformes; family Pardalotidae; genus Pardalotus; species Pardalotus punctatus. The sequence continues at coordinate 102,183 of VZTX01006783.1, forward strand.
TTTCAGCCACCAAGGCAAAAGGGGAGAGCGCAGTGTTATTCCCATCAAGTGCCATTCATTAACAGAACCAGCTGTGAGGCAGTGAAGTCACAAGGCAACAGAAAGACATAACAACCCTCAGCCACAAGGCTTTTTGCGTGAAAATGTGCTCTTGATTAGTGGCTGGTGGTAACTGAGTGGCAATTGTATGCAGTAAAGTGCCAAGAGGGAGACGAGGGCTACTTGTCTTGATTGACATCGCCATGAAATTTGATGCTGTTAATGTGCTGCCTAAAACTTCCCGGAAAATGCATTCTCAGCTTGTGACACACAAAGGTATTTCTGATTAATTGCATCTCCTTAGAATCAGGTAAGTAAAAAAGATATTTTTCTTTTTTTGCTGTTTGCATGTTTTCAGGTTCTGCTGAGTTGGACGGTAATTTAATTCACAATTCACCAAACTTGAGGGAGCACAGCACCTCAAGCTATGAACTTGTCCTTTCTGCTTGTCCAAGCCAGCTTGTGCTTGTCCGTACTGAAAACCACAGGAAAATTAAATAAAATTCTTTAGATTGGAAGTAAATAATTTATTGTATTTTGCTTTCAGAATGAAGCAAGACAGCTGGAATAAGGTACTTTAATTCTGAATAAGGGCGTCCGCATAAGAGTTGAGACACTCCAATGCACTTTCACAATCTGTGATCATTTTCATGACCTGTGATCATTTCCCTGAGCATCCTTTGACATAAAACCTGACTCACAAGCCAGTGTGAGTTTGGTTTTCAATGGATGCAACCACACAGGCTCTCCTTTCATCCCAAGAACGAGACAAACGTCTCACTCTTCAAAGCTGCTTCTCCTTGTCCCTAAATGGCAAAGCAAACTGCTCATAGACAAGCTGTGGCTGAGGAACCTCCTGAGCGAGTTTTTTTGCTTTGTTTAACTAAGACTTTGGTGCATTGAGAGCTTCTGCTTAATCAAATCCCTGAGGTTATCCTGTGACAAGAGCTTTGTGAGTCGTTAGTGGAGGTGGACTTTTGTCCTCAGGAACAAAGCGCTGTCTAATCTACAAAGGCATTGTGGAGGCTGAAACGCTGAGGGAAGCAGGTGGGTGTGAAAACACACCTGGCCGCCAGCTCAGAAAGGGAAACAAACAAAAAAATCTTTGATTTTACACATAACGTGTTGCCAGTTCCTGGTTTTAGGATTAAGGATTTAATTCTTTTTTTTTTTTTTTTTGGTCAGATTCTTCACTCCTGCAAATTGCATCTCTGTGATGCCAGGAGGAGCCTGACAGGAAAGCTACTTCCCAAGTCCTGAGAAGGGAAACCCAGGCAGAGCTCATCAATGAGAGGCATAATTTGCCTGTTTAAATACACCCTTTGCTGCCTTCAGGCTCAGGTTTCCAGTGCCTGGTTCACAAATAAACTGAGGGGAGCCTAGGATATTAGGGCACAGAAAATTCTTATTCTGTATTCAAGAACAGGGGAGAAGAAACGGAATTTAATTCAAAACCAAGGTGTGCCCCAGACCAAAGTCCAGGAGTCAGCAGGGAATGGCTCTAGGGATGTGGATTTTAGGCAATAATGGGGCTGCTGGAAATGGGGGAGGGATCCACAAATCCCATCACTTGAACCAACCAGTGAAGTTGTCTTCAGTGCTGCGATTAATTTTGTTCGTTAAGATGGTTTTTCTCTGTTAAAATGAGCAATGTTTAGCAACAAATTAGAAGCAAAGGGCTGCATTTTCCTTCCCCATTCCTTGGATTTGTTGTCTGTCACAGCATCTCACAACTGCTACAGCTACACCAGAAAAAAATCAAAATTACCATATATTCATGTTCCATCAATGCAAAGTATGGGAACCAATATCTATTTTAATCCAGATAAATTCCAAGTTTATTGACACTGTACAAAGTGTTATAAAAAACTTCCTCAAAGTATGGTTTTGTAGTCGTTAATTAACGGGTCTTTGAGGATAATGGCAGCAGCATTTGGGGCCAGGATAGTTGTAAAGTGAAATACAGAAAGCACAGCCAGCCCCACTTGATTGTGGATGATTTCTTCTGGTTGAATTCTCAAGGACTCGAAGCAAATCAATGTCAAATTCACTGCAGAAGTTTATTGTCTCTCAGAAATTCAGGTAACATGAAGAAGAATTACACAATTGCATGAAGATTCTGAAGAAGCTGTTTGTGGCTTATTTTATATATATATATA